>NW_021026284.1:881439-948036 GCF_004153795.1 Camellia sinensis | reverse complement strand
TGTTGGATTTGGACTCTTTGGTTCAGATTAAGAACCGTGACACAAATCGAGTCTGAACTGTAGTGAGGCCCACGGGCGCGTCTACACCGGGATAGGGTTTAATGAGGTTTGGGAACAGCAGAAAGTTGTCTCCTAGATTTATTGGGTCTTTTGAGATCCTAGAGTAAATCGGGGAGTTAGCTTATCGTTTGGCTTTGCTGCCCCAACCATTCCATCCCTTCTCAAGGGGCAGATTCATATCGCATACCAGCCTTGGGGGTCCTGCATTGCATATTGCGAGATCAGATTAAGAACCGGGACATCGAGTCCGAACTGTGGTAGCATAAAGCCCGAGGGCGCGTCCACAGTTTCTGGTTACTCTGCTGGGGAGTTAGAGAACCTGACTTGAACTCATGATATCTTGTTTTGATTACACTTATGTGTGTCTTTGCATTGCATGTGCATTGGTGTGCCTAGGACACCGTGTTTGCTATCTGCTATTCCTGAACGGTTTGCCGGAGGCTCGCTTTGAGAAGCATGCCATAAAGCTGACCGGTTACAGGCTCTGCCACGATGAGAACAAAAACCCCGTTTTTACTGGGGCACCCTTTGTGACCATTCGACCTAGTGTATATCGGAAACTACAGTGACCATTCCAAACTAGGACAGGTTGCTTACCCGATTATAGGTTGTTTGAAACCGCTGCGTGCGTAGTGAAACCCTAGCTCCTGACAAAATAGGACAAAGAAACCCTACCCCTCCATAGGGGTGTTTTTGCTCTCACTTGTTTGTTATATGATTACTTATGCCTAGAAGAGGACGGCTCATGATAACTCATGCCAGGCCGTCCAGATTGTGTATAAAAATATACACATAAGGCATGATATCAAGCACATAGAATCGTGCTGGAAAAAAAATGTTTCTTATTAGCAAAGGAGATGACATTTTACAAAAAGTTCTCTATAATATACCTTGTTCTCTCTTTTGTGTGGAGATTTCTGAATCGTAAGAATTAGTGTGAGGCGCATATCAATGATCTTCATGTTCAGATCATTCATCCATTTATAAGCTGGTGACTTCCAATTTTAGGCATAAGTTATGAATATAGTATTGCCATGAGCCGGACAATTCTTCAAATTTCCAGGAAACATTCTCTCATCAAGTTATGGATGTCACGATTCAGAATTTGGGAGGCCATGATTTCATTTCGGGTAAGCTGCTTTTGACAAATGTTCAACATTTGTCATGCCCAAAAATTCAACTTTTCGCTTTAAACTGAATCGCAAAGGTAGCATGTCCCTCACTTTTGGTTATCAGCTGTCAAACTATTATGAACCTCCTACTTAGTGTATGCGATGTTAGTCCTCGGAGGCTTCCCACTTTTTCCAAATGTTATCGAACCATTAGTTTAGAAAACTGACAAACAGAGTCGTTCTAAAGCGTGCTATTTAGAATCAACCTTTATTTCAATGCAGATTCTTATTTAAAATTTTATGTTTCTTATGTAATGATTGTATTGGTTAGAGAACTATTGAGTTATAGCCTCAGTTGGGTTGTCTGGATAACTAGCTATGCCTAGGTTGAAAAACAATGTTTAAGCTATTTTTGCCCCATAACGCTAACTGGTCCTTTGATTACTCGATTACAAAGATCACTGATGAATGACCCATGTGGTCCGTTCATGCTTATAAGAACATACATTGTTCTTAAATTGGCATTTGCCCAAGATTGCACTATTCACGTTGAGCCGCACCCCGCAGCGTTTTCCGTTCCTCCATGTCACGGCTAGGTGTTGGAATCCGGTAACTCATGTTTTTAGCTTTGGCGAACAAGAGATATGCCCCACTTTTGAAGACTTCCAAGCCTTGATGGAATCTCGGCGAGATGAAAAGATCGTACCCCAATTCCGTTTTGGCCACATCCAAGCCTTAGGACGGATGTGTCGGCTTACTTTGCATGACACACGGTCTTTGATTCGCGACGGAGAATTAGACATCCCTAGCTTGATTCATCGGTTTTCTAATGCCGGTGATCGCGGCGATCATCACTGGCAGGGTTTTCGGCGACATGCGCTTTGTTTGTGCATGTTTTCTCATTTCTTGCTTGCCCCAGGCTCCGATGGGTTTAGCGTCCGTTTGATTAAGGTTGCCTAGGGCTTGAAAGAGGGCAAGAGCTGCATTGCCATGACACTAACTGAGACACTGATGGGTTTGGATGCCTTCCATCCCCGGGAGATGACTAGATTCGTGGGGAGTCCACTACTACTGCAGGTAATGTTTCCCTCCCTATTCACATGTGTATTCCTCACATCACTCGACCCTCAGGCTCTGTTTTTTCTCTCAAAACCGTTTTCTCACTTTTCTCTCCACGTACACCTCTCTATTCTTTAATCTCTCATTTTTCATCCCTCCCTAGATATGGTTGATGGACAAGTTGGGAGTGGCGAACTCGTGCCCAGCATATTCAGCACGCGGCTATTTCTTCCGGTGGCGTCTATTTAATGCCCCAGATGAGGGATGGTGGTGCGAATGGATATGCAGTCTGTCCGCTGTCAACATTGCTTGGCGCTGTCCCTGGCTTGACCTGGCGGCGATGAGCTACAACATGTCTCGCCAGCCGGGCATTCAGCTGATCGGCCTGACACATTATAGTAATCCCAGTATTCCTCTCATTGTCTATTGTATTCCGGACTCGGTTCCGTGGATGATTGTTGCTGTCTATGTTTTATTTTCGTCCTTTAACTCTTTGAATCTGAGTTTAAAAATATCTTGGGCGTGTTTTGAATAGGTTGGTTGAGCTTAGGTCTCTAATCTTGTTGCCCAGATTCTTGATGATCCGCTTGAGCGGGTCTTATTGCGCTCGAGCGGAGTTTACATCCTTTCAGCATCTGGTGCGCCTGCAAAAATACTACAAAGGTGTTTTTCACGCTCGAGCGGCGTTCCTTACACTCGAGCGGGTATCTTGCGCTCGTGCGGGTGTTCAAAGTCTGTAAAAGTACTGGTAGAGTGTATTTTACACTCGAGCGGGCCTCTTGGCGCTCGAGTGGGTAGTGTTTCGTTATTATGCCTTGGCGCTCGAGCGGGTATTTTTGCGCTCAAGCGGATGAAGTTTTTGTATCTTACGCTCAAGCGTCCTATTCTCCGCTCGAGCAGACAATACGTATATCAGATCGCAGCTGGGTCATTTTGAATCACTTTTTCGGTTCTTCCTCTCTCTAAAACATTTCAAAACCCTAGTTTGAGAGCTTCTCTCTCTAGAATACCCTCTCTCTCTCTCTCTACATTTTGGCTAAGATCAAGTGATCTCTTCACCCCCCCTTTGTTCATTAAAAAGCTTGAGCTTTGTGTGGGCTCCATCTTGATCAGAAAAGTTGTGGGTTTGGGGCAACTTCAAGTTTCTTCATCATCTCCTTTGGGTTTCTTCTTTTGAGGTAGGGATAACTCCTCATCTTTATGAGCTTTAACATAGATGTTGGGCATTTTGTATAAATGGTTTGATTTGGGAAGAATCAATATAACCCATTATCGAAGGCGAGAAACAATGTTTCTCACCATCGATGGGAGCAATTCCTACCATAGCATAACGGGAGCAATTAGTTTGTTTATGTCACATGTGTACACACTGCAAGGTTTGAACTAGAAAATGCTAGAATACGAGACCCGATACACTCCACTGGAAAACAAAGATCACTGATGAATGACCCATGTGGTCCCTTCGTTAGACCTTAATGGTCCCTCTGTATAGACCATCGTGGTCCCTTTGCTTTGCTTAGACCGTGATGGTCCCTTTGATTAACCCTTTGGGCCTCTTTGCTTTGCTCTATTGGACGTACCACGTATGATGTTTGATTAATGAATCTAAATATGACAAATGTTCGATTTGATTTCTTTATTCGATATTTTAAAATGCAAGACACGATTTGTATTGTATCCGAAATAATTTGACCTTGCACGGATAGGGCTCTGAATTCAGAGGCTTTTGGTCTTTCCCAATCGTGACATCCACGAAGGGTGCTCCGAGTCCGGAGTCTTCGGAAAAGAAACTAAAGCGTGTTTTCCTTTTTTTGAGGGATAAAAGTCATCACCTGACACACACAGAATCAACTCTTAAGCATTCAGAAGATCATAACCATTCAGAACTGCATGCAGTATCACTACTTTCTCTTGTAACTGACCCTTCTGCCAAATGGATGTAACACAACCAAGCTGAAAGATGGACCGAACAAATGAACAGGACAGTTGAGCTGGAGATGGTTATGGCCGAACTTTGGCATGGAGTTGCCTACATATCCCAAAGACAGGAATCAGGCCTTACGTAGTTGGGTTTGGGTTCACTTAAGTATTAACTATCTCCTTTTTGTCCGGCTATATCATTACCGGACAGACCAACTTACCAAGAGGGGATTGGCCCAATTTCGAATGCAAATAACATCAATCTAATGATGTTAATACACAATCTAGTGATACACGACTTTGATGTAAAGAAGGTCAATAAGTACATTTTTGACCAGAATAGTGTCACGACCCCAAACCGCCCCTAGTAGTTTGGTGTCGTGATGGCCAGTAATCCGTGATTACCAAAGGCCAACTTTCAAAAGTTTAACACAATCAGAGTATAATAAACGGGGCTCACAAATGCGGAAACGATAAATCAAAATACAAGTGGTCCATAAGAGCAGTGCATAAGTCCAATGAAATGGCATACATCTTTACAACTTGAATACAACAAAGTAAAATACGTATTACATCTTGATCAAAAGGCTTCTTGGGCCAACATATACAAAATACAGTGAATACAAGCCAAGAAGCATGATTTTCAAGATTCGCCGACATAAAAGAAATGGCATCGCCGACGTGAATACAAAACAAAGCCGACAAAATCACGGATCCAAAACAAGCTTTCAAAAACACAATCTAGGCATCGCCGACGTCCTGCTCATCACCTACATATATATAGAGAGGGTGAGCTTGGATACTCAGTGAATGGTGCAAATAATAAAGGTTTTGCATGAATATAGCCGGAGTCTTTCAAAACAAAACATGCCAAAACCATACGAATATTAGCCGAGATCCTTTCGGAGCAAAACACATCAAAACTTTATCAAAACAAGGGATCAACCGTATTCATTTATCAAGTCTAACAAGTCTCAAGGGATGCTTACTGGCATCGGCAAAACACAAGTCAAGCTTTCCGAACAAACGAATCCACGCGGTAAACCGTCAGTGGCAAAACAAGGACCGCACGATCCGTAATCGATTAGTCAAAGGTACTGCGAAAGTTTATAGTCCTCCAGCACAAGGGACTTGTGTTACGTAAGCCCGTAGCTCCTTTTAACACGATGGTCTTGTGTTACTTAGGCCCGTAGCCCGCTTTAACACGATAGTCTTGTGTTACTTAGGCCCGTAGCCCGCTTTAACATGATAGTCTTTCCAAGAAAGGACCGTATCCTTTTATACTTAGTGCTGCGAAAGTTTAGAGTCCTCCAGCGCAAGAGACTTTTCAAGAATGACATCAAAACAAGGCTTATACTTGATACATCAAAACAGAGCTATCCATTCATGCTTAACAAATACTTTCGTCAAAATAAAGCAAAGCAAGATTTATCAAAACAGTAAAACATAGCTTTATTAAAAACACCACTCACATAGATCTCCTCGGGTGTAGGCTCAAAGCAAAGATCAAGGACCTACAATCACATGGCAATCATATTCTCAAAACAAGCTTTACATGCATGCAAATGATTCCGGGATTCTCACCAGATCCAAGTCAAAACATGCTGAGAGTTTAAACACTGCTCTCCGTCTCAGAAAAACACACTGGGTACCAACCAGGTCTTTGCCGAGGTCCTACACCTCCTTGCCGAGGTGTGGTCCTGATGGCCTCATTCAAAAGCAAAGTCGGGAAAACCTGGGTTTCCCTTTGAAGAACATGAAGAACATGATGAACATGATCATGAGGAAGATGAATGCAAGATCATAACTTGTTACAAAAGAAATCTGAGATTTCATGCCATGAGTTCAAAACACGGACCTGGGTACCCATACAAGAAGGTCATGCAAGAACAAACGCGAAACATGGTTCTTGTTCCAAACTTTCGGATCAAAACAAGCCTTTCCTTCAAGAACACATGAATACTATATTTCTCTTCCGAAACTAACTTCAAATCGATGCATGACATGCAAAACAGATTCGATCATGCAATGCAGCTAGATGATCAATAAGAACAACAGGAGTAGGTTAAGATTCTAACCTCAAAACTCGAACCCAACGGTTCAAACCTTGAAGATCAAGCTTGGAAGATCTATCCTCACTTAAGAACTTCTCCTCCCTTCTCTAGAGCTTCTCTCTCTCAAAAGGGAAAGATTTGAGACAAAATGATTTGTTTCTAGGTCTACTGGCTGTCTTAACAATCAGCTCGGACACGTGGCGCTGCCGGGTTGGTTCAATTCAAAAGGTGATTGATTGATAAGACAAGTCTATGACAAAGCGTATGCAGCAAGCTAAGGTAAGACACATCGGCAAGTAACGACATCGGCTAAAGTCAAAGCTTCGGCAACAGGGTAACAAAGACATCGGCTAGAGAGGACGACACTTGACTAAGCCGTGCCACACCTTGGCCTGGGTGTGCCACACCTCGGTCTAGGCCATACCTGCCCAAGGACAAGGATCACTAAGTGCAAAACATCTCGGCAAACATGCCCGAGGTGAAGATGGGGGTCGACCAAGTGGTTTCAAACAGTTCTAAGTACAAAGGTTCAGAGGTGAACTAAGCTCAAGATGACCTCGGCCACACACCAAGCAAGGAACAAAATCATGCAAGCAATACTTAAACAAAAACAAGGCAAGGCAAGACTTGCAAAACAACATAACAAGACAAGGTCATGCATGAATGTATGCAAGTATGACAAGAGTAAGGTGAGGGTTGCTACAGTCTACCCCCCTTAAAGAAGTTTGGTCCCCAAACTTAAATTACCTTGCTCTATAAACAACTCTGGATAACGGATTCTCACATCCTCTTCCTTTTCCCACGTGGTTTCTGTGCCATGATGCTCCTTCCATTCGACCTTTACCATTGGTATCGATTTGTTTCTCAACTGCCTCAGTTGCCTGTCAATAATCCTCGTTGGTTTCTCCTCGTAGCCCAAATCCTCATTAACCGTAATTCCAGAATGATCAATTATATGTAATGGGTCTCGGATGTAGTTCCTCAACATCGAAACATGAAACACATTGTGGACTTGGCTTAAATCTGGCGGCAAAGCAAGCCGGTAGGCAACGGGGTTAATTCTCTCAAGAATTTCAAACGGTCCAATATACCGGGGTGATAATTTACCTTTCTTTCCAAATCTTGAAACTCCTGTCATCGGCGAGATCCTCAAAAACACATGATCCCCAACCTCGAATTCTAGCTCCCTTCTCCTCTGGTCGGCATAACTCTTATGTCGACTCTGCGCGGTCCTAATCCTCTGTTGAATGAGCTTAATCTTTTCGGTTGTTCTTTGAACTATCTCGGGGCCAATCAAAGTTGTATCTCCCACCTCGGTCCAACATATCGGCGACCTGCACTCCCTTCCATACAAGGCTTCGTACGGCGCCATTCTAATGCTGGCTTGATAACTGTTGTTGTATGCGAATTCTACTAATGGCAGATGCGATTCCCAACTTCCCTTGAAATCCAATACACACATTCTGAGCATATCCTCAAGTGTCTGAATGGTTCTTTCCGTTTGCCCATCAGTCTGGGGGTGGAAAGCTGTGCTAAACCTCAACTCAGTCCCCAAGGCTCCATGCAGGCTCTGCCAAAATCTAGAAACAAATTTCGAATCTCGGTCTGATACAATGGACACCGGCACACCGTGAAGTCTAATAATCTCATTCATATACAGTTCGGCAAGTCGGTCGGCATTGAACATAGTTTTAACTGGCAAGAAGTGTGCTGACTTAGTTAACGATAACCCAAATTGAATCCATACCTCTTTGCGTCCTTGGCAAACCCACCACAAAATCCATGGAGATGTGTTCCCATTTCCACTCAGGAATTGACAAGGGTTGTAGAAGTCCTGCTGGTTTCTGGTGTTCTGCCTTCACCTGCTGACAACACAGACACTGCAATACGAACTCAGCTATTTCTCTTTTCATATTTGGCCACCAGAAGGTCCGCTTCACATCTTGATGCATCTTGGTGCCTCCTGGATGGATGGCAAATTTGGAGTTGTGGGCTTCTTGCAAGATCTTCATTTTTAACTCTGGGATGTCGGCCACGCATAACCTTCCTTCAAACTTGAGCACTTGATTTTTGATGGTGTATCCTGATCTCGGCTTTATGACAATCTCCTCGGCTATTTTCTTAAAGAATTTATCCTCCATCTGTCTTGTCTTTACCTCATCAACAATAGTCGGTTCTACTGCTATCATGGTCATACACGCCAAATTTCCATCTGACTTCCTGCTCAAAGCGTCGGCCGCGCTGTTAGCTTTACTTGGGTGATATTGAATTTGCAAATCATAGTCGTTCAACAACTCAAGCCACCTTTTCTGTCTCAAATTCAATTCCTTCTGAGTGAACAGGCACTTTAAACTCTTATGATCTGTAAAAACCTGACAAGAAGATCCATACAAATAGTGACGCCAAATCTTCAAAGTAAATACCACAGCCGCTAATTCTAAATCATGGGTAGGATAGTTCTTCTCATGGGGTTTCAACTGATGAGATGCATAAGCTATAACCTTACCCCCTTGCATTAACACACAACCCAAGCCCTTATGTGAAGCATCACTATAGATATGAAACTCTGCGTTACCTGATGGAAGTACGAGTACTGGTGCCGTAACTAACCTCGTCTTCAGGTCTTGGAAGGCTGACTCCCGATCTTTAGTCCATTCATACAGTGTTCCCTTCTTAGTCAATTACGTCAATGGAATTGCAATCCTCGAGAAATCCTTCACAAACTTCCTATAATAACCTGCCAAACCCAGAAAACTATGAATCTCAGACACATTAATCGGCCTAGGCCAATTTACTACGGCTTCAATTTTGCTAGGATCAACCGAGATACCCTCTTCATTAATCACATGACCCAAGAATGAGATAGTAGGAAGCCAAAACTCGCACTTGTTAAACTTAGCATACAATTTCCAGTCTCTCAAAATCTGTAAGGCAAGTCTCAAATGATTTTCATGTTCAGCTTTACTCTTGGAATAGATCAATATATCATCAATGAAGACAACTACAAACTCATCTAAATATGGCTTGAAGACTCTGTTCATTAAATCCATAAATGCAACAGGGGCATTGGTCACCCCAAAAGGCATTACTAAAAACTCGTAGTAGCCATATCTTGTCCGAAAAGCAGTCTTCTCAACATCATCGACTTTAACTTTAAGCTGGTGGTAACCAGACCTAAGGTCAATCTTAGAAAAGACTCGTGCTCCTTGTAATTGATCAAGCAAATCATCAATCCTAGGTAGTGGGTACTTGTTCTTAATGGTGACCTTATTAAGTTCTCTATAATCGATACAAAGACGGAGTGTGCCATCATTTTTCTTAACAAATAAAATAGGTGCTCCCCATGGTGAAGTGCTCGGCCTAATAAATCCCTTATCCAACAATTCTTGTAATTGCAGTTTCAATTCCCTAAGTTCAGCTGGGGCCATCCTGTAAGGTGTTTTGGAGATCAGCTGTGTTCCCGACATGATGTCAATAGTAAACTCTATTTCTCTATCGGCTAAGTGGCCAAGCAATTCGTTTGGGAAGACGTCGGGGAATTCATTAACAACTAGGATGTCGGCTAAATTAACGTTTCCATTCTGGTCACTCAGTATACTACACAAGTAGCCTCGACACCCCTTCTGAATTAACTTGTAAGCTTTAATGGACAAAATCAAGTAAGGTGGGGGCACTATCCCTTTACCCTAGAAAATAACCTCGGCTAGGTTTGGGGGTCTCAGTGTGACACTTTTCGAAACACAATTAATAGATGCATGATTTGCGACTAACCAATCCATTCCCAGTATAGCATCAAAATGAGTCATGTCCAGAGGCATTAAATCTACTAACAATTCAACATTCTCAATCACAACAACACATGCTCTATAAATGGACACAACAATCATAGGTCTCCCAGATGGAGTAGACACAGATAATACATAATCAAGGGGCTCTAGTTCTCTATTAATTTTCTCGGCAAACTTAGCAGATACAAACGAATGCGTAGAACCCGAATCAATCAACACATAGGCATTTTGGGAGCAAATTAGGAGTATACCTGACACCACTGTCTCAGCATTCTGAGTGTCCTCTGGTACTAGTGCAAATACTCTGCCCTGTCTCATCTGCCCTTTTCCAGCATTACCCTTCTGAACGGAACCCAAGGTATTCTCACCTTTCTTGTTGTTATCAGCCTTTGTCTTAGGGCAATCTTTTACATAATGACCCATTTCGCCACATTCATAACAAGCTCCAGACGTTCGACGACAGACCCCGAAATGTTGCTTCCCACAATCCGAACACGTCGGTTTAGCATTACCTTACTGCCTTAGGTTACCAACACTGCCCATGTTCGTCTTCTTCTTGGTGCCCAGCTGTGCTCGGCGATTGTCATAGTTCTGTCTCTTTCGCTGGTTCTCCCCCGAGCTCTGGTATCGATTCAGGTTAGCTTCGGCCAGAATGGCTTTGTCCAACACTTCGGCGTAAGTCGGCATATTGTGCAAGTTAACCCGGTCTTGAATCGGTCCGCGAAGCCCACTCTCGAACTTCCTGGCCTTCATGTATTCATTATTGGCCATGTGGGGTGCAAACCTCGCCAATTCAGTAAAAGTGCGGTCGTATTCCGCCACTGTTCGGTTACCTTGCGTCAAAGTCTGAAATTCGGTAGCCTTGCGGTTTCGAACACTTAAGGGAAAGTGTTTGTTGTAGAACAACTCTAAGAATCGGGTCCAGGTCAGATCTGGATTGCTTTCTCGAACCATCATCCACCATCTGCGAGCGTCATCATCTAAGGTGAATCCTGCCAACGTCACCTTCTGAGCGTCGGTGCTAGGAAAGATTTCAAACAACTTTTCCATTTCCAAAACCCACGCCTCAGCCTTCATTGGCTCTATACCTCCAGAGAATCTCGGTGGTTTCATTTTCTTGAACTCCCTGATCAAAGCTATCGTGCCATCCCCATATAAGGCTGGCTGCGGAGGAACTTGCGGCACTGGAGGAGGTGGAGGCGGAACTACATTTCGACCGTTGGTCTGCTCGGCCTGAGTCGACGTAGCACTAGCGTACTGCTGTCTTGTTTGCCTCAACTCGCGGGCCAAACCTTCAACTAATCTTTCCAGTCTGTCAATTCTGTCTTCGGGCTGATCCCGGCCAATTAGAGGTCTACCTCTCCTCATGATGCTATGAGCATGCAAAGTGTGACTTTAAAACAATTAAGCAAATAACCATGTAGGCAAGTAACAAATAGGTATGTCAAGACAATGCACACCTCGTTCAAATAGCAAGCACCATGATGCAATCCTAACATCTTTCTAAGGGAAATCCTATGCTCTTTAGGACTCAAAGTGTGTGAATAACGTATACTGAGGAACTTGTGCTCTGATACCATTCTGTCACGACCCCAAACCGCCCCTAGTAGTTTGGTGCCGTGATGGCCAGTAATCCGTGATTACCGAAGGCCAACTTTCAAAAGTTTAACACAATTAGAGTATAATAAACAGGGCTCACAAATGCGGAAGCGATAAATCAAAATACAAGTGGTCCATAAGAGCAGTGCATAAGTCCAATGAAATGGCATACATCTTTACAACTTGAATACAACAAAGTAAAATACGTATTACATCTTGATCAAAAGGCTTCTCGAGCCGACATATACAAAATACAGTGAATACAAGCCAAGAAGCATGATTTTCAAGATTCGCCTACATAAAAGAAATGGCATCGCCGATGTGAATACAAAACAAAGCCGACAAAATCACGAATCCAAAACAAGCTTTCAAAAACACAATCTAGGCGTCGCCGACGTCCTGCTCATCACCTACATATATATAGAGAGGGTGAGCTTGGATATAATCAGTGAATGGTGCACACTTTAAGTTAAAGGGTTGTGCATCGGTGAAATCATATAGCCCTAGAATATTCTATCACAAAACCGAACAACATCCAAATTACTCATAGTGTGAGAGTGGCTTAGATTGCTTTCGTGAGCCGAACGCTAAACACGAATCCAATAAGAACAAACAAGGCATGAACCGTATTCATCTATCAAGTCTTACAAGTCTCAAGGTGGTTTACTGGCATCAGCAAAACACAAATCAAGCTTTCCGAACAAACGAATCCACGCGGTAACCGTCAGTGGCAAAACAAGGACTGCACGATCCGATCGATTAGTCAAAGGTACTGCGAAGTTTATAGTCCTCCAGCCACAGGGACTTGTGTTACTTAAGCCGTAGCTCTTTTTAACAACAAATGGCTTGTGTTACTTAGGCCCGTAGCCGCTTTAACACGATAGTTCTTGTGTTACTTAGGTCGTAGGCCGCTTTAAACACGATAGTCTTTCCAAAGAAAGGACCGTATCCTTTTATACTTAGTGCTGCGAAAGTTTAGAGTCCTCCAGCGCAACGGACTTTTCAAGAATGACATCAAAACAAGGCTTATACTTGATACATCAAAACAGAAGCTATCATTCATGCTTACAATACTTTCGTCAAAACAAAGCAAAGCAAGATTTATCAAAACAGTATAACATAGCTTTATTAAAAATACCACTCACATAGTTCTCCTTGGGTGTAGGCTCAAAGCAAAGATCAAGGACCTACAATCACATGGCAATCATATTCTCAAAACAAGCTTTACATGCATGCAAATGATTCCGGCATTCTCACCAGATCCAAGTCAAAACAAAGCAAAACATGCTGAGAGTTTAAACACTGCTCTCCGTCTCATGAAAACACACTGGGTACCAACCAGGTCTTTGCCGAGGTCCTACACCTCCTTGCCGAGGTGTGGTCCTGATGGCCTCATTTAAAAACAAAGTTGGGAAAACCTGGGTTTCCCTTTGAAGAACATGAAGAACATAATGAACATGATCATGAGGAAGATGAATGCAAGATATAACTTGTTGCAAAAGAAATCTGAGATTTCATGCCATGAGTTCAAAACACGGACCTGGGTACCCATACAAGAAGGTCATGCAAGAACAAACACGAAACATGGTTCTTGCTCCAAACTTTCGGATCAAAACGAGACTTTCCTTCAAGAAATGTGTCTACTATCTTTCTCTTCCAAAACCAACTTCGAATTGATGCATGATATGCAAAACAGATTCGATCATGCAATGCAGCTAGATGATCAATAAGAACAACAAGAGTAGGTTAAGATTCTAACCTCAAAACTCGAACCCAACGGTTCAAACCTCGAAGATTAAGCTTGGAAGATCTATCCTCACTTAAGAACTTCTCCTCCCTTCTCTAGAGCTTCTCTCTCTCAAAAGGGAAAGATTTGAGACAAAATGATTTGTTTCTAGGTCTGCCGGCTGTCTTAACAATCAGCTCGAACACGTGGCGCTACCGGGTTAGTTCAACTCAAAAGCTGATTGATTGATAAGACAAGTCTATGAAAAAGCGTATGCAGCAAGCTAAGGCAAGACACATCGGCAAGTAATGACATCGGCTAAAGTCAAAGCTTCGGCAACAGGGTAATAAAGACATCGGCTAGAGAGGACGACACTTGACTAAGCTGTGCCACACCTTGGCCTGGGTGTGCCACACCTCGGTCTAGGCCATACCTACCCAAGGACAAGGATCACTAAGTGCAAAACATCTCGGCAAACATGCCCGAGGTGAAGATGGGGGTCGACCAAGTGGTTTCAAACAGTTCTAAGTACAAAGGTTCAGAGGTGAACTAAGCTCAAGATGACCTCGGCCACACACAAAGCAGGGAACAAAATCATGCAAGCAATACTTAAACAAAAACAAGGCAAGGCAAGACTTGCAAAACAACATAACAAGACAAGATCATGCATGAATGTATGCAAATATGACAAGAGTAAGGTGAGGGTTGCTACAAATAGGCCATGATTTTACAATTGGTAGCCTTAGCGTAGTAAATGATTTTGCCTTTTCTAAACTTCTTATTGCTTAAGTGGACATAACTGATTCATAATAGTGGACTGAGTGCATGACCCATTATCAGCAAAAAAATGGTTGGTCGGTGGGACATGCTGTAAAGAAGTCCACATACATATAAATAGCTCTAATTAAACTAAGAATCAATACTAAAAATTAAGCCTTCGAAATCTGCTGCACATTTTCATAGATTCTAATTTTTCAACTCTCACGATCGGAGGAAATTTGCTTGAATCACCATAGTCCTTATTGATTCAGGCTCGCTACCAAAATGTGCCAATATTTCACATCCAGGTGTCAATGGATAGTTTGGTTCGGTTCATTGCTTCGAGCAGGGCTTGTTTGTGCTCTCGAGACGCCATTATCAGTCCCCAGATGGATATGTCATCCTGGATCTTCTTTAGATGTTTCAAGACTAGATTTTCCTCAGCATCCTTCTCATTTGCTTTCTCAGCCTCTTTGTTGGAAGATTCTAGCTGATCTAAAGTCAGGGGAGTGATTAATTTATCCAACTACACCATTTCATCTCATACTTGCCCAATTTCATTATTTCCAACCAATTTCACATTCTCGCGATTTATGTCATTAATTACACTAATGACCCAATTAAACCTAACTACGGTATTTTTCCCTTTTTCTCAATATTGACCCAAAGGCCCAAATATCATCAATTAACATCAATAACCTCATTTTAAGACTCATACACCCATGTATAGTTCAAAAGGACCAAAACCCCTCTTTTTAATGTTTCAAATCATATTCACACCTTGTAAGTAGCATTGAAAATCAATTCGTTATCTTAGGCCACTAATTGTTTCATTAGCTTAAGTGGCCAAGTTTAACTCAAATTAACCTTGCTTAGCCACCAAGAAAGAGAATTTTCTGAGTAATTGTTGCTTAACAATATTAGTTTAACTTAAGCACCATGTTTAATGTTTTCTTAGTCACTTAAGTGTTCAATTCTCAAGTCGAACAGGATGAATATGAATTCCCTTTGATAAAGAAAAGGGTAAGAATAATTTTGATTATAAAAGGGTAAGAATAATTTGAGGATGATGTACACAAATGTTCAACATTTGTCATGCCCAAAACAGAAAAGCTAGGGTAAGTTCGAGAGCAAATAAACCATGATGCATGTCAGAACCTTTCTGAGAAGTAGTATCCCCACCTTACTATTACGGAACTAATTAGTTGAGACTATTCAGAACATATCCTCATCTGCCTTTGCAATGAGTAAGCAAACCAGACACAAAACAGGATAATTACTATAGGTGAATGAACCATCCACACGTTAGCAATTGGTCTAACATCAATCTAGCCCACCCAGGCCAAAGTCCTAGGTAAGAAGGTTCCAAAGTTTAATAAATTATTTTTTGAATATTAAGGGATAATATCACGCATGGTAGAGAATTTGTCCTTTGTTGCGACTAGTATTAAATGTAAACATGCAGCCCTAAATTTTTGACCGCGGGGATCAAAAATACACGATGTTCAAGGATTTACCTCTCCAATTAAGTAGAGAGTAGGGTAGAATCAACATTGACCTTTATAAGGGTATGGCAAAACAAGCTCTGGACAGAGCCTATGCAGGTAGTAAGGAGGGAGAGAGAGAGAGAGAGAGTTTGTGAAATAATGGGTACCATGTGGGTTTCACAAGTGAACCATGCATCATATGCTGTAGTTCACTGTGAGCACACCAAGGAATTTAGCCTTGGTGCAGTGTATTTCAAATAATGTAAAGCGAAAAGTTGCAAGCATGTATCATAGTAGGAAACCCAAAGGAAATGCACATTTTCATATCAAGGGACCGATGTTCATATAAAGGAAAACCCCTCCACAGCTTTTTAACCGTGTCCTCAACAGCTTCCATCCCGTAGATAAGAGAATAACATTAGTTTAACTTAAGCACCACGTTTTTAACCATGCTCAGCAAAAGTTAGAGCGCAAAGGAGAGTGTTAATACCCGAGTGTACCTGAACTGAACTACGTAAGGCTTGATTCCCATCTTTGGGATACGTAGGCAACTTCATTCCGAAGTCCAGCCATAAACACTTCCAAATCAACTTTGTCCATGTGGTCATGTTGGTCATCTTTTTCTATTCTGCATTCAAGAGCTCGGTTGTGATCTCCAGTGCAGTGTTATTCAGACTAGGGGCAACTTTTCAGTTACTGGATCCGAGGTTGTACATCTCAGTGATAGATCTCGGGCGTGTCCATCTTTGATCCATATCGAAAATGGTTTTGAAAAGTTTTAATTTAAGTTGATTTTGCTCAAATTAATCTTTTTACGACTTAGACCATTTTTGGACCAAACGAAAAATTTTCAATACCCACAACCTTCAATTACATTGATTTCAGTACAGAGTTCTCCTACTCTTGAATACAAATTGAAGTTGTTTTTTATTACATTCATAAAGAAAACTTAAAAGTCCTGATTAAAGCAAATAAATTCGGGGCATAGTCAGGTGTTCCTGCATCCCCTCTCAGAGCTTGTGGAAACCTCTGATGCCAAAGTAGGCCCAACCTGCGCCTCTTCATCAAGCCAAGCTATACACTCGTTAAAAAGGGTGCAACTGAAAGTGGGAGTGGGGACCAGAAGTTCCAAAGACCCAAGACAGGCAGTAAGCATGGCAAAACAGAGCTATAATGTTCTTGGAACCAAACCAATTATATACATTTGTAAATGTTGTGGTTAAGGTCTGTCTTGGGTCTTTGGAGTCAAAACATTCCCCAGTCCATTCACCCTCAAAACATATTCGAGTTGGCACTGCTTAACTGTCCTTTATATGAACAGGACAGTTTGTTTTGAGCCTATAGAGTGCCTTGGTTACATTTAATCCAATGCAATCTTGTATCCTGGTCTTTTGGGAGGTGATTCATGCATCCCTCTTGTTATCGAACCACATGTGGTCAAGTACACAAGTCAGGTATCATCCGGCTGGTTATTCCCCAATCCTCATCCGTGTGGGTAAGTTAGTGGCCGAACTTTTTCATGTTTACCTTTCACTTAAGCCTCGAGTTGATTTAGAGGTTCAGCTCGAGGAGTTGTTGCTGAAGGAGGCAACTTAAAAGGAGATTTCACTTTGTTCTTTCCTTATGTGCCCTTTTCTCCATCGGTCTCCTGGGTTGATGAATTAGTGAAGTTTAACATGTCTGAAATGAAGAATATCCATGACCAAATTCTCGGGCACACTTTCCCAGATGTACTATGTGGGCTTAGAGATCCACATAATTTACAGAGAGTTTTTAATTTTTTAACAACTTTATAATTTGTGTTCAACTTACAACAAAAGATTGGAAGGCACACTGAAGCAAAACTTCACTGCACTGCCCCAAGTAACCATCTAATGCCTCACATAGTAAAGATCGGCCTCTACTAATCATGATGTGATTTTTAATACTCATAGTTTAAACATTGGTACCACTATAACTGAAATTGAGCAGTGCCAATTTGGACAACTAAGCTCAAAACAACATCCCGAAGTTTTATCCTCTACTCTTCCATAAGTATTAAAACAAGATCGGCCTCATCCCGAAGTTTTATCCTCTACTCTACCATAAACAAAAAATAAAACTATTAAAATATCTTTGATTTTTAAAACTAATTGAAGATCAAATAAGAAACAAAAACAAAGACTAATTAAATAACTTGACACACGAAACTGTTTGGTAGAGGGTACCTACAACCTTCAATTTCATTGATGAAGGTCATCCGGCAAATTATGATATGAATTTATAGCGAAATGGAAATACCTTGCTAATATATTAGCCTGAAGGATGGAAGTATCATAATAGTGCAGAAGGGACTTTTCTGCAGGATGTCGGTTTGGTTCGCCGTACAAATTGTTTAGAATACACTAATATGTATCAATGATTGGGTTGAGATGTTTGGCCTTACCCGACATCCTTTGACCATTTCCAGCTCCGGCAAGCGAGTCGATGATGTCATGGTCGTTGTCCGAGGTAACTGGGAATTCGGCAAAGGCGAGGATCGCCTAGATCCTATTCCTAGACAGAGGGGCGAACCAAGTGGCCATATAGCTCCTTGCATTCATTTTTCTTATATTTACAAGACTTCATTTTTGCGGGGATGCAAAAATCATTAATTGTTCCTAAATTTATTGTTCTCTTTTTTGCATATACCGGGCAAAAGTGTATTTATCCAATTTGATTTGATGGACAAAAGCTTCTTAAAGTTAAGCCAAAAGCATGCTAGAGGATCCAAATAATGTACTCAATAAATCGACAGCACACAAGATATTTTAAAATACAAAAAGCTTTTGTCTAACAAAAGCTTGGGTATACGCATTGAGTACATTATTTTGCATCCTTAACATGGGTGGTCTAATGTTAGGTATTGTTTCTTCAGTTATCAGCATGCTTCTTGTGGTGCTGATGGTCAGTACCTCAATATTAGAATGACATGGGCTAAACACATGATATGCCACTCTGAACACGATAAGCTTTGCTCCAGAAATACAGTGTTGTAAGACGACTTGCCATCAAGAGCCATGCAGAGTTGCTTATCGAGTTTGGTCTTGGCCAATCGTGACATCTACGAAGGGCGCTCCGAATCCGGAGTCTTATTTGGCCCAAACGTGAATATTGTGTGACATGTATAATGTTTTATTTACGAGCCCAGTGAAGTTGGCCAAATCATTTTCTGTTTTAATTGTTTTATATATATATATATATATATATTAGGTGGATGTCTCTTAATTTATTGAATATAGACATTTGAAATGAGAATTTGATTATCATGTTATCGAACTTCATTCATATAACGTCTTTATTCTGTTATTACTCACTGGGCATTAGCTCACTATTTATGTATATATATATATATATATAAATAGATATTGGGTGTGGGTACTCGTGTGAAATTAACCTTGCACAAAAATTAACCACGCATGCATCATGATAAAACAATTAAAACAGAATGGGCTGCACAAAAAAAAGGTTAATAAACTCCTTGGCTGGGGTTGATGACAATAGCTTTTTGAATTAAACTTTTGTTTAATTCGGACTAGAAACATCACCCCTTATCCTAGGTTGGGTCCATAGTACGTGGACCCACATTATTCTTACCCTTTTATGGTTACGGGTAAGAGTAAGGCATTTCGAACCCTACATGCAATCTGTCAAGTATGATTCAAGCTAAGGATAATCCTTCTGACACGGATTTAATTGTCTGGCTGAGGCTTAATAGGGTCTCCCAAGGTTATGTGTGTACCAGCTCTCCCAAGGTCACTCCTGTCTCCCTAAGATTTTCACATTTACGGTTGCCGTTGAGGCCACGGCAACCTTACATTCAAATATGTTCAAAGTCTGTCCATTAATAAGAATCTGCATTGAAATAGAGGCTGATTCTAATTTTGTGTCCTCTACATTATGTTTAACACTTGTTGAAACTTAAAATATCAACTCTGACAGAGCGCACCAATCACTTCACACAATCTTACTACTTCACTCGGAGTCCTTCTCCAAACCGAAATCACAATAAGACTTGTCCCAATGCGAGAGATTCCACATGAAACTACCAAACAACAAAAATACACACCAAAGTGGCTCAGCACTAATGAACATTAGACCACTCTATCAATACATTAAACGCACTATTGCCACACTGAGGCAACCTCCTAGGATAGTCCACTGTTCCATCCCCGTCATCACATCATCTAACAACAATACACAAATCATATACTGTTACACACCACACATGCAAAACTCCATTACTTACAGTAAGACTTGTCCCAATGCGAGAGATTCCACATGAAACTACCAAACAACAAAAATACACACCAAAGTGGCTCAGCACTAATGAACATTAGACCACTCTATCAATACATTAAACGCACTATTGCCACACCGAGGCAACCTCCTGGGATAGTCCAATGTTCCATCCCCCTCATCACATCATCTAACAACAATACACAAATCATATACTGTTACACACCACACATGCAAAACTCTATTACTTACAGCACAACATCTCACTTTTAACCCCAAATGGGTAATCTCAGCACTATATCCCTCATTCTGCCAATGTATCTACAATCTCGACCATGTTCATAACAATAAAATCCACATATTTATTTTCTCGTACCAAGCCAACTCAAAAACCGACCACTAATCACTGTTCCCCAAATAACTGCCCCAAAATTGAATCTGATACCTGCGGATATAACTGATTCTCAAAATACTGGTACTGATGCCCGCAGGCCTGATACCCAGACTTGCAAACTGATACGTGCATTCCTGTAGAGGTACACTCTAAAAGCACATAGCAAGCAAATGAGAGCCAAAACACCTCCTATGTTGGGGTAGGGTTTCCCTGTCCTATTTTGTCAGGAGCTAGGGTTTCACTATGCACACAGCGGTTTCAAACAGCCTATAATCGGATAAGTAACCTGTCCTAGTTTGGAATAGTCACTATGGATTCTGATATGCACTAGGTCGAATGGTCAAAAAGGGTGCCCCAGTAAAAATCGAGATTTGTGTTCCCGTCGGGGTAAAGCCCGCAACCAGTCAGCCTTATGGCACGCTTCTCAAAGCAAGCCTCCAGCAAACCGTTCAGGAATAGCATACGGCAAACACAGTGTCCTACGCGCACCAATGCAAATGCAATGCAAAGAAACACATAAGTGTAGTCAAAACAAGATATCATGAGTTCTAGTCAAGTTCTCTAACTCCCCAGCAGAGTCGCCAGAAACAGTAGACGCGTCCCGAGGGCCTCAGTGCTACAGCTCAGACTCAAATTGTCACGGTTCTTAATCTGATCTCACAATGTGCGATGTAAGATTAATAAATCACCAAAGAGTCCAAATCCGGCAAATCATTTTAGAAAACTGATTTTTGTAAAGAAGTGCCAAACATAGACTGCTTTGCCAGATACAGAGTCGCCACCTAAATATTTTGTTTTGGGAGATTTAGAAAACCCTGACTCGTGCCTAAGGCCACGTGTCCGTTATCACCAAAGTTGCCTCGGCTCGGGAACTTGGGTACGATTGGGGAAAGTCATCTATGAGCACCCCCGCTCGCCCGATCAAAGATCGGCCACTGCTAGACATGATATCTTGTTTTTTGAAAACACATGTGTTCTTATTCCGGTTAATTAGCTAGAATTACTATGTGATGCGCACAGTAAAACAAGTATAGACTAGATCGCCTAATTTGGAACAAAGCATCGCATATCCGTTTGTTTGGAAAATGGTTTGAAGTTTGCTACTCGCAAGTAAGCTAAAATGCGGATTTGATGAATTATTTTAATTCAAGTAATCCAACCTTCACCCACAGGCATTCAGGCAGTTATATCAACTAAGCAAATAGCCTCATGGCAAGCATGCTTTCATGGCAGCACTCACACTCATGCAAGATGCTAAAGCGCAAAAGCTTACCTAGTACTCTAAGCAAAAACAGAAGCTAGTTAATAATCAAATACATGATTCTAGCTATGTTGAGATGGCTAATGCAACACATGCGAAATGCAACTAGAAATAGGCTTGGCTATTCTAAAATGGCATATAAGATGCAGCAATTGATACATGTATTCAACTTGGAATTGAAATATGATGCAGTTAGTATGATGCGCTGAGCCCGGTGTATGCAAGATAGATGAATGGATGCAAACATGCAGGCATAAGTATGCTAGACAAATGAATGGACGCAAACATGCAAAGCATAAGTATGCTAATTGAAAAATGACCTAAAACTAACCAACAAAAGCGGGTAAGTAAAAAGGAAAAAGACGTGGGGTTGGAAGACGTGCACACACGCACGCACACTTATTACAAAATTGGCCCTCTCGACGGAGGGTCTGAATAAATAATACATGCCGGTTAATTAACTAACTAACAAGCTAATTAATTATTACATAACTAGCTACAACTAATTATTACAACACTTAATTAATTAAAAAATTAATTAACTACAACTGAAAAGCAACAAATAAAGTCGTTCATATAAGCAGAAGGGTATGCATGCTCGCATTCGGTTTCTCGCCTCGAAACGCTCTCCGGTTGCTCTTTAGAGGCTCTGTCTGCAGGGTGTCCTGAAGGAATTCCTTCTGAACCTTACCAAAAACATGTTGGGGAGTGCATCAGTGGCCTGCCGGCCATGGGGAGCCACTGTTGACCAAAAATGAAGGGGGTGCTGGCCAACAACAAGGCACTGTCGGCCATCTACAAGGCACTGCCGGCCACTGATGTGCTGGGATACCAAGCTGCAGTAGAGCACAAAATAGAGAAAAGGGAGGGTCTCCCAAGGGTATGTACGCACTATGCCACCCCATAAAAATAGAGGGTCTCCCAAGGATATGTACGCACTATGCCACTCCATATCATCTCAAAACATCAAGGGAGAGGCATAGTCGGATCTACGACCATTAATTACGCATCCCGATGCATGATGGCTAAAGATTCAACTTGTGCAAATCAATATGAAATGAATGCACAAATAAACACATAAGTGCCTAGAACTCTATCATGGATAATCAAGAGTGTCGGTGATCGAAAATTGAGACACGTTTCATCACTTGAAGTATGAAACGCCCCTCTCTTCCCGTGCTCGGATTAACACTTAATCCAAACAACAATGCAAAACACGCATGGCAAACATGCAATGCAAGTATATGGCATACTCGATGCTAACTTGAACATGCAATCATGCAATATGACTTAAGCATGCAAAATGCAGTGTGATAAACATGCAACAACATGTAATGGAACTAGCATGCGACAACATGTAAAGATGGAGCAAGCACACAACAATATGCAAGACAAGCATACAACAACATGCAAGGGATGGACTTAAACCAAAATGAGCAGGCCACAACTATGCCCAAATCAATGGCCAAAAGGTGCTGAATTGATGGTACAAAATGCTAAACAAGCATGCATGCCAATGGGCCTATGAATTAAGGCATAAAGATGCAACTCTTAAGCACACTTAAGGAGTGAAAAGCATGCAAGTATGACAATACTATATGCTCTGAAATGATGTTAGGAATGATGCCAAATCACACACATAACATAAACATGGCATGCATGAAGCTCAAAAGCTAAGAACTAGCAAAGGGACTCATGCTCAAATGTACATTAAACTGCGTGGTGTGATTTTACGCTTGAGCGAAAGTTCTTACGTTCTAGCATGAACCCTGGTTTGGAACACGTGTTTTAGCGTCCCCGCTTGAGCATCCATTTCTACGCTCAAGCGGACTTCGCGATTTCAGCAGCTATAAAACTGCAAGTTGCTCCAAATATAGGGTACATTTTTTTAGATCTTTTTTAAGGGTTTTAGGGTTTTTTTTTTGGGGGGGGGGGGCTTTTTTGCCAGTTTTCCTTGATGTTTGATTGAGTATTGAACTCATGTTTTGATAAGCACATATCAAAGAGTTTGGTTATTCTTCTTTAAGAGTGTTCTTCTTCGGTGGAATCCGAAGATTCAAGCGCAGAGTAATCGAAGGAGTTTGATGTTGTGTGCAGTTGTTGATTCAACAATGGATGTTGTGGATTCAACATCAATGTGATCAGTTAACAGGTTTCATACCTGTTCAAAACAGGTTTGCACCTGTTTAATTCAAAACCAACAGTCACCAATCCATCTATAAATAGGCAGCCCTCATTTGATGTTTTCATTCACTATTTTCGTCCCAAATAATTCTGTTATTATTCTCTTTATATTGCTGCATTAGTTTTCTGTGTGAAAGAGGATATACACTTAGTGTGTTCGTTGTACGAATAAATTGTAGTGCTGCATTTATTCGTTGATTGATCATTTTATCTTGGAAGATAGACGTCCGTATTCTGAAAGTATCGTGGAGAGGATGAATCTGTCTTAAGGACACAGTGTCGAACACTGGACTTGATCAGAACATTATTCAAGAAATTAATCAAGTAAGTTAATTATTTATTTTCTGTTTTATTTTATTTTATTTAAACCAGATTTAGATTTTGTTTTTATAACAAAATAAAAATCTGTTTTTCTTTATTTTATTTTATTTTTCTGGTTTGATTTTTGGTAATCAAACAAATTTTCTCATTTATTTTATTTCTTCTGTATTCTTGTTGTTGTTAAGTACACAACAGAATTTAATTTTCAAATACTATGAAGATTGTCCAACAAAAAATTGAAAGAAAAGTTAGAAATCATTAATTTAAAAATTGAAAGAGATTGATTTAACATTCAGTTTTTAATATTTAAATTGAAAATTTTAATTTTTTATTTTATCAAACACTACCTAACAAAACAACTAATAATTAAGGGAGCACTATCCTTTACAAAGTGTTTCAAAATCATGCAATTCTTATCAAACTCAAAAATAAACATAGAACTATTCTCCCTCTGCTTTTCAATGTACTAAGCCCTCGTTTGGGAACAGGTTATTTTAGTAACGTTTTGATTTTTTGACTAAAATATGAGGTAAAAAAAAAAACTAGTATATTTGGAATGACTTTTTGACTTTTTACGAAAAGATGTGTTAAAAGTAGAGAGAAAAAAGAATTTTTGATTTTTTGATATAGGTCATAAACTTTTTAATTTTTTTAGTAACTTTTTGACTAAGCACATGCGAAACGAGACCTAAAAAAACACAAAAAAACACAAATCCAAAGGATAAATAAGAGCTGGCATCACTATATGTTGTGTAGATGTGTATATGCATATTCATATAAACATGTTTGTATAATAAGTAATTCCATTGTGGAACTATGCAATATGAACATATTTAGCATCAATATAGATCTGACTGTTGCAACAAAACATTTCAATTTGATTCCATCCAAAAGGGTGCACTAATATTGTTCATAACAACTCTTCCCACTATACCCCATTTACAAATAATGAACTAAATTCGGAGTTCAAAAGAGAATTATCTTTTGAATTTTATACACAAGCATATAAAATAAAACAAACTATTTTCCTTTCAAGATTTAGAAAACTTACAAATATACACTCTTTAAAGCAAAGCGGTGTAACAACAGAATGCAGAATTCAGGGTGATGAATTTGCTTCCATTGTCTTACTTGCTGGTGGAGCTTTATCTCACCTTTCTACATATGCAGAGGGAAACCATCCAGCATCACCCTGGCATTCACCTTTCAGACCATCCTGTAGCAACCACCTGTTGAGCACCACCACCACCACAGAAGTTTAATAATGAGATTTACTCCATTTAATATAATATATAATTTATACAAATATAATACATAGATATACAGTGTTTAAAATTAAATAAATAGCATATAGATGAAGACCAGCATATAGATGAAAACTATCCCAAATATAGAGCAACAACAATAGCATATAGATGAAGACTAGCAGTGGTGACAAGACTTGCCTGGCGAACTACAACATAATCATCAACTAAAAGACTTAGTTCACCTTTTGCTTGAGCATCAAATGAGTGTATAACCTGACAGACAAAGAGGGAAAAAAACATACTTTAAAAGAAGGAAAACAATGATGCCAACTTAATAGATATTTTAAAGATTTTGAAACCGTCATGACACTTCAAAGTGAGAAAGATCCTTCTGCAAAAGGACAAAGTCAACTTAAGCAAATAAATAGTTTGAAAAATGGTAAACAATTCAAACTATTTGGGTAATGCAAACTCTCACCGACGAGCAAAGATATTATATCTTTCTACATTGCATGAAGAAGAGATGCTTTATGTTCTTAAGTTTGATATTCAGAATAGTTGGCTACAAATTTAAAAAACATCAGTTGAACATGGTAAAATGATTTAAACTCGATAAAACGACACTGAGACCAATTATCGGGATATGTGAAGTGAGCAATCATGATTGCATATAATTAAGCTTAAAAAAGTAGACGATTTCTAAAATTGAATTGACTCCAATGGAAAAAGATCCACCTCATGTGCAGTAACAGATCCTAGAGAGTTCAAAGAGCTTACTTTTGCAATGAAGTAGGAATCATTTTGATGCTCATCTTGAGGAACATCAGGTCCATCTGAAATAGTATCATCAAGCACAGGTGGAACATCTGCATCTCTCTGCATAGTCACTGATTGCGATGAAGACTCATTTAGTTGCTTCTCCAGTATTATCTAACTCCAATAATAAACAGTAGGCATCCCAGTCATAAGCTTTCCCACAGAAACGATAAATAAGAAGGTTTCTTTCCAGGAAGACAGCTAAATCTTTTCCAGGAAAAGATAGAAAGTCATGGTGCACGATTACAAACCTCAGCATGTAGCTCATCCAAAGTGGCAATGATGTTTTGATGATAAGATTTCTCAGCACCCACCTGTAAGTGAAATTCATGTAAGGTCCTAACATCAACATTCAACTAAAAGGTGATGCTCAGAAAAATAAAATGCCTTGATCCAAATTCCCATTGTGAGAATGGAAACAAGAAACATCAATAAAAAGGGTGCTTCATTCCTATTGCAAGTTTCAAATACCAATCAGGATTTCAATTCATTATAACAGATAGTTGAAAGAATATATTCCTTGTTTTCAGGAACTCTGACAGCAAAGCCTTTCACCAAGCTATATGAGAATTTTATGAGTGGACACTGGGTTGCATTTAAATATGACTAGTGTTGACCAAAATCATCTTTCATGACACAATGGAAAAAATTTAATAAGAAAATACTAATATACCCAGCATATTCATATTGAGAACAAAGGATATTTGCTACTGCATATGCGAACTTGCAAAATCCCTTTATTGAGGAACACAACAGCAAAATATACAATCTGACAACATTCTTTTTTTTGGAGTGGAAGAGAGAGAGACACAACATTGCAGCATATGTAATGGACTTTTAGTTATGCATATTACTGGATGCATATCAGCACAAACAATTAGCAAGCGAAGTTGGGAAGTTATGATGCCCCCATAACAAGTACTTGCAAGAGGCAAGCAGCCTGCATACTAGTGACAAGTAAAATATATACAAAACAAAAATCTACGACTAAATGCCATGGTAAGAAGCTTTCGGAAAGCGATCCTTTGTTGCTGATCCTCCACTGAAAACATAGCAGTGATTGCTTCCCTTCCTAGGGCCATCAATGCAGACCTAAATTCATTCAATTTTCTTTCTGCATGTTGAAGCTTTATTGAAATCACTGCTGAAGTGGAAGGATCTTTACACTTTGATTGACGCTTTATTACTTCAACTTCCTAGTAAAATGATATATTCAATATATCATTGATGACAGGTGCAGCTCAAGTTCAACCAGCCATGCTTCAACCAGCCATGCTTCTCAACAGTTATAATGCAGAGCAGTCTAGCTAGCAGCAGCAGTTACACCATATCTCTACAGTGTGTAGGTTAAGAGTGTCTGGTGCATATTAGTTTAAGTTAAGTGTATGTCAGAAAATCCTTTTAACTCCTATTAGTTAGTTTGTTAAGACAGTTGTGAGTTTGTTAAAAGATAGTTATGAGGTATGCCTATATAACAATAGTTTTGCAGTTGTAACTTGTAAAGGTGTGATTGAGATTTATGAAATAATATCCTTCAATATTATTTTCTAGTTGCTTCTCTCTCTCTTTTCCCTTCATGGTATCAGAGCCCTAGAGCTCTCACGAGCAGCAATGGTGGTACAAACTGAGAAGCAATCATTGCCTGCAAATGTTCTCCTTCTCGTTTCCAATCTTAACTCTTTGATTACAGTTAAACTTGAAGCTTCGAACTATTCAATTTGGAGAAGTCAAGTCCAAAATTTCTTTGAAGCTACAGAGTTATTTGGTTTTCTTGATGGATCTACTGTATGTCCATCTGCTACAACTCTTGATTCTGATAATAATACAATTTCCAATCCTGAGTTTCTACAATGGAAATTGACTGATTCATGTCTTCTCAGTTGCATAATTGCAACTCTTACTCCTTCAATTTTTTCTTCCATTCTTCATCGGAAGAATTGCTGTGATGTTTGGTCAGCTCTTGAGAAACGATTCATTTCACTTTCTCGATCTCATATTCATCAGATCAAGAATCGTTTGAGCACTACTAGAAAGAAATCTAAATCCATGGAAACCTATCTTCAAGAAATCAAAGATCTTGTTGAACAACTTGCTTTGGCATCTTCTCCAGTCTGTGATGAAGATCTCATTCTTCTGGTACTCAATGGCTTACCTGAGGAATACAATGCTTTCAAAACCACCATTCGAGCCAAATCAAAGGTACTTACAATGGATGAACTCTGTTCTCTCTTGTGTTCCGAAGCCATACATGTTGAAAATAGGCACAAGCATGGTACTTCTGATCTCATTGTGGCTTTCTCTGTTACTAATCCTCATTCAATCACAGACAATCCTTCCACTACATCATCAATTTCATCTTATCATAATCAACAGTATTTTGGTCAATCTTCCTCTCGTAATTTCTCTTTTCAAAACAAAGGAGGTTCTCGATCTCAAGGCCAGTATAGAGGTGGTGGTAGGTACAGCAGTCAATGAGGCAGAAGAGGAGGAAGACCTCAGAGTTATGGCTTGACCTGTCAAATCTATGGAAAAGGAAATCACTCTGCTTTAGAGTGTAGACATCGACTGAATACTTCTTTTCAACCTGTGTTTCCCTCCTACACCATGGGACCTTCACAAATGCCTGCTTTTACTCCTAGAGCTTTTTCTGCACAAACTCCTTTTCCTATTATGTCCACCTCTATGCAGTCTACTTCAGCTCCATGGTATGTTGATTCTGCTGCAACTTCTCATCTCACAAATGATCTGAACAATCTTCATTTTTATCAACCATACCAAGGCCATGATCAAGTAATGGTTGGTGATGGAAATACTCTTCCAATTCATAACTCTGGCACTGGTATATTGTCCTCTCCTTCCTTTCAATTTAGGCTTAACAATCTTTTTCATGTTCCACAAATTTCATCAAATTTCCTCTTAGTTCATCAACTTACTTCTGATAATAATTGTAGTATTACTGTTGACAATGAGTCCTTTGTGATTCAGGACAAGCTCACCAACAAGGTGCTTTGTAGAGGACATCATCAAAATGGCCTCTACCAATTTCCTTCTTCATTTTCTCCTAAAGCTTTTTCTGGTACTAGTTCTCTTGCCACTGTTTGGCATAAGAGACTAGGGCATCCTTCTTCTGCTGTATTTCATACTATTGCAAATAAAAGTGGCTTGTCACTTAGTCATCAAGATTGTAACACTTTTTGTCATTCTTGCTGTGTGTCTAAGAGTCATAGACTCCCTTTTGTTCTTTCCACTAATAAAGCTCATGCTCCTTTCACTCTGATTCACTCAGATGTTTGGGGTCCTTTTACTCAAGTGCAGTCTTCTTTTACTTACTATGTTGTTTTCATTGATGATTTTAGTCATTTTACCTGGATTTATCCTCTGTCTTATAAAAGTGAAGTATATTCTAAGTTCTTAGAATTTAAAACCTATGCTGAAAATCAGTTTTCAACTTCTCTTAAAATTTTAAGAATTGATGGAGGAGGAGAATATACTAGTCATCAATTTGAGACTCTTCTTAAATCTTCTGGCATTGTTCATCAGCTTAGTTGCCCTCATACTCCATCTCAAAATGGAGTTGCTGAGCGAAAGCACAGACATATCATTGAGATAACCATCACCCTGCTTGATCAATCATCTGTACCTCTGAAATTCTAGTTTGAGGCTCTTGCAACTGTTGTTTATCTGATCAATAGAATGCCTTCTCCTACATTGGGCAATCTCAGTCCCTATGAGGTGCTGTTTCAGATGCTTCCAGATTATAATTTTCTTAAAGTGTTTGGCTGCAAATGTTATCCATGGTTGAGACCTTATACTTGTCACAAATTACAACCAAGATCTATGGCTTGTGTCTTTACTGGTTATCACCCAAGTTACAAGGGATACAGATGCTTGGATCCTCTTTCTGGTAGAATTTATATCTCTAGGCATGTTGTGTTTGATGAATGTTCTTTCCCTTTTGCTTCTACTATTTCTTCTTCACCTCCTCTTCTTTCTTCCAAATCTGCTATTAAAACATTCTTTTGGGGTACTACTCCTTCTGTGTCTTCTTCTTTGTTTTCTTCTCAGGTTCCTACTCAGTCTACTTCTGTTTCAGCATCTTCTTCTAATTCCTTCTCATCTTCTCATCCAACAAATGTTTCTGCTTCCCCTCTTGTCTTACACAATCCTGGTTTTATTTCTTTCCCTTTATCCTCTTCTCCACCTGGTATTAATCTTACTATTCACATTATTCCTCGTTCTTCTTCTCACTCTCTCAATTCTCATTCTATGCTCACTCGAAGTAAGACAGCAAGATCTGCTAAGTCTGGTTTGGTTGCTACTCTTCTTGACACTGAGCCTAGAACCTATAGAGAAGCTTTGCAGTGTCCTCATTGGAAAAAATCTATGCTTGATGAATTTCAAGCCCTTCAGGCTCAACAGACTTGGTCTCTTATTCCTTCTTCTGCAAATCAAAATATAGTTGGCTGTAAATGGGTCTTTCGGATAAAAAAGAATTCAGATGGCTCTATTGCTTGGTATAAATCTCGCCTTGTTGCCAAAGGTTATCTTCAAGAAGTTGGTGTGGATTTCTTAGATACCTTTAGCCCCGTAGCCAAGCAACCAACTATCAGAGTCTTCCTTTGTGTTGCTCTTCATTTCAATTGGTCTATTAAACAGTTGGATGTGTCTAATGCCTTTCTTCATGGCAAGCTTAAAGAAGAGGTCTTTATGGCTCAACCACCTGGTTTTGAGAATTCTCAGTTTCCTACTCATGTGTGTAGATTAAACAAGGCTCTTTATGGTCTTAAACAAGCTCCCAGAGATTGGTTTTTCACTTTCTCATCTTTTCTACTTCAAATTGGTTTTGTTCCTAGTCATTGTGATAATTCCTTGTTTGTTCAATCTACCTCTACCACTCTTACTTATCTCTTGGTCTATGTTGATGACATTCTTGTCACTGGTAAATCTTCTTCTCATATTCAGTCCTTAATTTCTCAGCTTCATTCTGTTTTTTCTCTCAAAGATCTAGGTTCTCTTTCTTTTTTTCTTTTTTTTTTTGGGTATTTCTATTACTACTTCTTCTTCTGGTTCTTTCTTATCTTAATCTCATTATGCTTCTAAGTTGCTTCAAAAGGCTAGCATGTCTGATTGTAAGCCTGTTCCTTCCCCTCTTAGTCCTTTTTTTTCCTCTTCTCTGTCTTCCGTTTCTTGCTCTGCCTTTTCTAATCCTTCTCTCTACAGAAGCCTTGCAGGTGGTTTACAATATTTGACCATCACTCGTCCGGATTTGGCCTTGCTGTGAATCAAGTTTGTCGACATATGCAATCACCTTCTCAAGATGATTTTGCTAAGGTTAAGCGGCTGCTCAGATATGTTCAAGGAACTCTGCATCAAGGTTTACATTTTTTCCGAAGTTCATTTGACATTCATGCCTTCTCTGATGCTGACTGGGCTAGTAATCCTTGTGATAGAAGATTGTTAGGTTTTTATTCTTAGCAATCCCGTTTGACAAAACTCCTTTCAGTTGTACTTGTTTTCGTACTTTTTATTTCAGTGAGACTATGAGTGTTTAGATGCGAATTCAACCTGAATTGTGCCTTGCAGAGAAGTTTGTGATGTTAATGCTTTCAAGATTACCACTTCGCTGATTATGATAGGGATCGAGCTGCCCGGTCAACTCCGGGGGTCCAGGAGGTAGCGCCCCTTAGCGGGTCCGGGGCAGTGCCCAGGTGGGGTCCAGGGGCAACGCCCCCGAAGCAAAATGCAAAATTGCATTCGAAGTTGTCTGTTCGCCCTTGCTCGCTCGAGTGAAGGCTGCATTCATATAAAAACTTGAAAGAGATGATTTCACGCTCGAGCGCAGGTTGTTCAGCTCGAGCGTAGCCACTTATGAAAAACACGCGTTTTTGGTTCCTCGCTCGAGCGAGCATCGCGAGTCAGATTTCTATAAGTACGTGCTTCTGTCAGATTTTAGGATTATTGCTCCAGATCTTCTTTTTGGATATTAAGGTTTATATCTGGAGATATTTTGTTAGTTTTCTTTGATGTTTAATTGAGTATTCAACTCATGGGTTAAGAAGAATACATCAATGGTTCGTTTGTTCATTCTATACAAAAGAGAGAGTTGTTCTTCGGTGGATTTTGAAGAATTTGAGCCTGAAGCTTTGGTGGATTCTGGAGTGGCTCATCGTCAAGACAATTCCAAGGTGAAGACGGGGTTGGAAGAGACACATAGGGGTTGGTTCAATTTGGGCGTGGATTCGCTAGGTAATTAAGAGTATACCTGTGTACTTCCTTTATGTCTTTTTAGTGGATTGTTTTGTGGCTTTTGCCGGTAGTTTTTTTTATCATAATTGGAGGTGTCCAATTGTGGTTTTTTCACATAAAATCGTTGTGTCGATTTGTCTTGATTGTTTGATTGGGATTGTTGTTTACTACTTAAAATTGGTACATAATCACAAATCAACATCTAGGGGATTTCTAGATTTTTCAATCTACCTCTAGTTTCTGTCTTTATCTGGGTTCTAATTTGGTTTCTTGGACAGCAAAGAAGCAGTCCACTGTGGCTAGATCTTCTACTGAAGCTGAATATCGGTCCATGGCTCAGGCTGCAACTGAGGTGTCTTGGCTTCAAATGTTATTGCGTGATATGCATCTCCCTTCCTCTATTCCTGTCCTTTGGTGTGATAATCTGTCTGCCTTATCCTTGGCCTCTAATCCTGTTTTTCATGCCAGAACTAAACATATCAAAATAGATTATCATTTTGTTCACGAAAAGGTATCTGCCAAGCAACTTCTTATTCGGCATGTTACTTCTTCTGATCAGATTGCTGATGTGTTCACTAAAGCTCTCCCTATTGGTCATTTCCTATTTCTCAAATCCAAGCTTCTCGTTGCTCTTCCCACTTTCATCTTGGCAGGGGATGATGACAGGTGCAGCTCCAGTGCAGATCAATCAAATGCAGCTCAAGTTCAACCAGCCATGCTTCTCAATAGTTATAATGCAGAGTAGTCTAGCTAGCAGCAGAGCAGTTGCACCATATCTCTACAGTGTGTAGGTTAAGAGTGTCTGGTGCATATTAGTTTCAGTTAAGTGTATGTTAGAAAATCCTTTTAACTCCTATTAGTTAGTTTGTTAAGACAGTTGTGAGTTTGTTAAAAGATAGTTATGAGGTATGTCTATATAACAATAGTTTTGCAGTTGTAAAGGTGTGATTGATATTTATGAAATAATATCCTTCAATATTATTTTCTAGTTGCTTCTGTCTTTCCCTTCAATCATTACCACCATTACTCTAGTCTACCACAATACCACCAAATATACCCAAATGTGAAATCAAAGAGTATCTGTGTTTCCACTTCTTGGCGTAGTCTGTCATAACGATGAGTCAAATGGTGAGCATCCTCCAAAGGAGCTCCTATTATTAATGCCCGTAGTGGCTCAGAAACCTGCAAGTAATAAACAGCTCCCCCCTCCTCCCCCCCTCCCCCCAAAAAACAAAACCCCACAGAAAATAAAAGGAAAAAATTGAAGAACAACTCCAAAACTAAAATATCATGTCATAGCATATATTCACTCGTCATGCATTTTTAGGAAACAAACAAATGCACAAAGAAACAGATGTAAAATTCAGAAAGCTAGTCATGAAAACTTCAATTATGACTAAAAGTGACCAAAAGTAATTGTTTACTATCCCTAACGAGAAGATCCAACAGAATAACAATTAGCCAACATTTGCATTATGGCTGCAAGTAGAGAGCTGTGATAGAATTTTCAACAGCTGTAATTGGACAAAACTTTTTAGTATTACAATTTGACCCCAATTTTAAACTTTTAATATTACAAACATTTCTGGGGCATATCTAGGCACAACACACGTATTCTTGTACCGTCGCTGATATGTCCACTGAAAAAATAATTTAAAAAAGTTCATACACAATATATGGCTGGCCAGTCTGAAGAGTGTCTGTGTCTATTATGTGTCAAAAACAGATACGGGAACTAAAATGATGTGTCAGTGCTTCATAGCCTTCAACCTCATCAACAAGCTGATTGAATGACGGAGGGCAACTAAGCACTAAAGAAATACTCAAAAGCTTTGGTATCAAGCATAGCATAGTAAGTTATTTTGCCCATTCCATTTGAATGCATGCCATATTGATCTTGATTTTCATGTGACTGCTTGTCAAATACCCCCTACCACAAAGCGAAAGACAGGTCCACAAAGGCTAAAATTGGTATCACAATGGTCCTCGTATAAATTAAACAAGTGGAGATGTAACCTGACTACCAAGGATTCCGAGCATTGTCTCCCTCTCATTTTCCATTGATCCGTGTGAGGCACCAAACTGAAAAGCAGCCGTTGCAAGAGGAGATCCGGCACTTTGATTCTCAGTCCCATGCTTGTAACAATCTTCAGCTAATTTTCTTGCTACAAAATTCAAGGTCAAACATTTATATCTTCCCTCGGAACTGTGATGAAAACAATATAGAGAGAATTTGAACCACACTCACTAATCTCCATTTGTTTTTTGCCTGTTGAAATAAAACCTTGAACACCACGTACAATATCTTTTTGAAAATGCTGTGCAACATAATGCATTTTAAAACTTCGATCACATATCAATTAATGTATTGGCTGAAGTTGTGTGACATGTGCGAAAGGATCCATTTATTAGATCAAACAAACCAACTTAATAAATCAAGAAATCACTTGGCAAAGACTAAATTATCTATATCTTAGCTGATCTTGTAGAAATGTAAACTGGTGACACTAAAGTTCAGCATCATCAACCAAGGGAGCTTCATAACCTAAATGTCCCAACTGCCTTAGAATTGCTTGCCAAATAATGAACACTACACATGTTATGTCATGACAGGATCAAAACATCAGTAGTTAAAATACGAAAGCCATGTCATGCTTGATAAACTTTGATACAACACATGTTTTCCCCTCTCCCATGAGTTGTACAAGAGGCCAACATGGCTGAGTAAAAATTAATAGAATGAATAAACAAACAAACAAACAAAAAAAATGGATCAAATCTCAAAATCAATACAAAAGGTGCATCCACATTTGTTAAACTTCACTATAACAAACATGTTTTGCTCTCCCACTTATCATACAAGCAATGACTTTAGCAGAGAAATCATTATTTCAATGGATAAGTTTTCTTTTCTTACTCTAGGCAATAGGATAGGGAATTTGATGTGCAAGCCCCTATATCATTCTACCCTCCTTTCTCCCATTCAATTAGTTTCTACTACCTATTTCAATTGCCTCTACTTATCCTACTGTTGAATTCCATATCTCAGTGACTCAAAGAGGCGTGAAAACAAAATGTACTGTTGTAGAAAATGAAAAGGAGATATAACTCCAGTTCCTTTGCAAATTTGTAATATCTTTCTGTAAGTTTCTGACTAATTATTTATATTCAACTTGTACTAATACAAAGATTACAACCAATATATATAGCAATCCTAACCCTAATCTGAAATAGGAAATACAATCAATCTAATATTCACAATCAATCTAAAATACATTTCCATAATTAACATAATATTCTTACACCGCCGCTCAAACTCAAGTGTTTTAGCAGAAAACACTAAGAGTTTGTCAAGAAGAAATTGAAAGCGAGCAGTGGTGTGAGTCTTCGTAAAGAAATCAGCAAGTTGGAAGGCCAAAGAGACGAAAGGAAGCGAGATGGAGCCAGACTGCAGATGCTGACGTATAAAATGACAATTAATCTCAATGTGTTCCATTCATTCATGAAAGATAGTGTTATGTGCAATCTAAATAGCACTGCGGCTGTCACAGTAAATGGAGGTCAGAGAAGACTGAGGGATACCTAACTCAATCAAAAGACAATGAAGCTAAACAATCTCAACAGTGGCATGAGCCATAGCACGGTACTCAGCCGCGGCAGTGGAACGCTTAACAACAGTCTGTTTCATTGCCTTCTAAGAGATCAAGGAATCACCAAGAAACATACAGAAGCCAGAAGTGGACTTGCAATCAGTGACATCACCAGCCCAATCAGAATGAGCATAAGCCACCAAGTCCAAAGGGGAAGTAGAAGACAACAGTAAACCCTAAAAGATAGTGCCCTGGAGATAACGAGGAATCCGAACTAAAGCAGTTCAATGGGTAGAGCAAGGAGCAAAGACAAACTAGCTAGCCACATGAACAACATAGACAATATCAGGACGAGTAATAGTCAAATAGACTAAGCAACCAACGAGCTCTCGATATAAAGTAGGATCATCCAGAAGAACACCATCAGTAGTGTTGAGCTTTACATTAAGCTCAATGGGGGTATTAGAAATCTTAGTGTCAGTATGACCGGCACGATGAATAACCTCATTAGCATACTTGGCCCGAGATAAAAAGTAGCCATTCGGAGAAGAAGCTACCTCTATACCAAGAAAGTACCACAATTGGCCTAGATCCTTATTTCAAAGGTGCGGAAAAGATGCTGTTTGACCTCAAATATAGCAAAGAGTTAGAACCAGCGATGATCATATCATCCGCATATAGTACTAATGCAATAAATCCAGCAGAGGTGTAGAGAAGAAATAAAGCAGAGTCCTGGGCACAATGATGAAACCCAAGCTCAGTAATAGCAGTTTGAAAACGAGCATACCACACACAAAGAGACTGCTTCAGACCATACAGAGCACGCCAAAGGCGACAAACTTGTCCAGAGGAATGGTGAAGGCCAAGGGGAGGACGCATGTAAACCTCCTCAGTGAGATGGCCATTAAGAAAAGCATTCTTAGCATCCATCTGATAAAGATGCCAAGAACGAACACAAGTAACAGAGATCAAAGCATGAACAGTAGTCATCTTGGCAACAGGAGTAAAGGTTTCCTCATAATCAATACCATACTCTTGTGAGAAACATTTGGCAACCAGACGAGCTTTGTAGCGCTCAAGAGAACCATCAGAATGAGTGTTGACTTTGTAGACCCATTTGCAACTAACCAGATTCTTACCAGCAGGCAAAGGAATTAACTCCCAAATACGAGTTTTCTGTAAAGCAGACAACTCATCTTCTATACCTTGAACCCAATGAGGATCCTAACAGGGCTCCTTGTAAGACTGAGGTTCTAAAAATGAGTGAATAGCAAACAAAAAAGTATGATAGAAAGTAAAAAAAAAATATGTATTAAACCAACCCAACCTGTTTGGAGGATGATGCGCTCGAGTAGGATATCAGTGTGCAACAGGTTCAGAGTTGTTAGAAGTAAGAGGATCAGCAACAGGGGTAAAGACAGCCAGTGAAGGAGGAGCCCTACGATGAGAATAAACTAACAATAGGGGAGGAGAAGAAATTGAAGGAGGAGAAGCAACCAGAGGTGAAACAGGAGGAGAAGATGAAACAAGCTCAGAAAGAATTGTGGAGATGTACTCATCAGACGGTGCCTCAGAAGGAAATGGATAAATGTGAACCAAATCCTCTTTAGAAACTGGAGCAGTGACAGGAGAAAACTGAAAGTGAGGCATGCGTTCAAGAAAAAAAACATTACAGGAGATATAAAGATGACGGAAAACAGGGTCGTAACACCAATAGCCTTTTTGAGTAGGACTATAACCTAAAAAGACATATAGGATAGATTGGGTACTAAGTTTGGTTCAATCTTTACGGGAAATAAAGACAAAACAAGCAGACCTAAACACACGAAGGTGAGAGTAATTGGCAAGTTAAGAGAACAGAGCCTCATAAGGAGACCGATCAGAAAGAAGGGGAGTAGGCATACGGTTGAAAAGAAAAGCAGCAGTAAGAACTGTTTCTCCCCAAAACGGAGCTGGGACTGAGGCAGAGAGAAGAAGAGACCTAGCTGTCTCAAGGAGATGATGGTATTTACGCTCGACTCGACCATTTTGGACAGGTGTATCAATACAAGAAGTTTGGTGAATGGTACCCAAATTGGCCAAATACACACAGAAATCATTTTTAAAATATTCCCCACCTAAGTCAGACCATAACACTTTAATTGTAGACCCAAACTGAGTAGTAATCATAGACTGAAAGATATGGTATATCTGATAGAAGTCGGACTTATGAGTCATAAGATAAACCTAAGTGTAACAAGTGCAATCATCAACAAAATGACACATAGAATGCAGAACCCTCTTTGGTGAGAACAGGAGAAGGGTCCCAAACATCCATATGAACTAAAGAAAACAGTATATCAGATACGGAAGTACTTTTACGAAAAGGTAAGGCTGTCATTTTAGCAAGTTTGCACCCCCGACACACAGTAAGTTCACTAGGAGACACTTTACCCGATATACCAGACTCAGCTAAAGACCATAAACGGTCAGTAGACAAATGCTCTAATCTAGAATGTCACAAGTAGAAAGGACTAGACAGAGAATCTAACTAAAAAGAGGAAAAGACAGTCGTAGAGGGTGTCATAGGCAGATGTAGGCTCTCCACCACATAGAGGTCTCTAACTCTATGGCCAGCCCCAATCTGCTGCTTGGACATCCGATCCTGCACAGAATAGATAAAAGAAGAGAAGACAACATCAAAACTGGAGGAATCAAGCTGACTGATAGATAATAAACTGACAGATAACTGAGGAACATAAAGGACAGATGGAATAGAGGCAGTAGACATAGTAGATTGTAAGACAGACCCAACAGATATAACAGATATACCAGACCCATTAGCAGCATTAATAGTAAGGGCAAATTACATATACCTCCCTCGAGGTTTAGCTAAATTACAAATACCCCCCCCCCTAAGATTTATATTTTCATAACAAATTGCCCCCTGAGGTTTATATTTCATAACAACTTGCCCCATAATTTGTTATACAAATAGTACTTTCAAGGGGGGTATCTGTAATTTTTTAAACCTCAGGGGGGTATCTGTAGTTTTGCTAAACCTCGAGGGAGGTATATGTAATTTTCCCTAACAGTAATATGAGGAGGAGAGGGAAAGGGAGAGGGAATACAATTTTGAAGTAAGAAGAGATGGGGAGTCAAATGATGAGAAGCACCAGAATCAAAAATCCAGACAAAGGAAGAGATACCTGAAGAAGTCCTAGGCAAACCTGATTGAAGAGAAGAAATAATAGAGGCAGACGGGGAGGGTTCGGAGGTAGACAATGTATGTTGAAGCTGATTAATTTATGCTTTCAAAGAAGCCAAGTCAGGATCAGGAGCTGGAGCAGATACAGTAGAACTGACAGAAGCCTAAAAGTTACTCAGAGAAGAAATGCAAAACTGGGTCCGAGATTGCTGAGAAGACAAGCCACACAGATATCCCTTCTTGGGCCAGTGATACTTCCAATGGCCCTTTTGGTGACAGAAGGCACACTCATTCGAAGCTAGAGACATCTGAAAGTTAATATCACAAGTGCATTGTCGTAAGCCAGACCACAGAAGCAGAGAACCAGAGATGACAAACCAGCAATCGGCGATGACGAATCAGAGAACAGTCAGAGAGCTCTACAATGCAAACCAAAAGGGTTAGTCACTCAGATGACCAGCCACGTAGCAGAAGGTGAGTCACGAGAGAACCAGTCCAAGTGTAATAATCAATGAAATTTTGGGGTCAAAGTGTAAATACCAGCAAATCAGTCATATGTATCAATACTAGGACTGATTGTGAACTAGAGAAGCTTCAAAAGACCAGAATGGAGTCGCGATGGCTGAAGATGATTGCGAGGTGAGTCACGACAACTGAAGATGATCGCGACTTGAATCAGAAGCACAACGATGACGTTTGCGAACCAGAGGGACTGAGTTCACGAACCAGAAGGACCAAAACTGAGCCGCGACGAAGCACGGGCTGAAGCTGATCTCGAGTTTGCTGATGATGACTGAAGACGCGACCCACGAACCAAAGAGACCCACGAACCCTAAGTCGCGACTGTAAAGAAGACCAAAGAATAGAGATGACTTCGAACAATCGGCGACAACTTCGAACAACAGGCGTGGACTTAGGGTTTCGAACAAGGCTTTGATACCATGTAAGATTTCTGAATGGCTTTCTGTATCTCATATATTCAATGTGTATCAATTACAATCAGACCTTAGAATATATATAGCCCTAACTCCTAAGCCAAAAAGGAAATACAAATACAATGCTATCATGACTCTAATACAATCATGCCTCTAATAGGACTCTAAGTTTAATTTGTAAGACTCACAATATCTCACAATATATTCTCACAGGAGTACCTACTCGTAGCCAATCACATTCTTTCCTCTTCAAGGGTAGCTAAGGTCTCATGGTGAAGTGTAGCATGAACTTTTTTATTGTGGTAAACTTCACAACTATGATGCACGGACATGGACACGGGACACAACACGGACATGCGGACACGCAAATTTTAAAAAAATAGGGACACAGCACACTGGGGACACGCTCACTATATAATTTTATTTATTTATTATATGTGAAATTATAAAATATAAATATTATTTATTTATTTATGTTAATATCAAATATCATTCACAAATAAATTTTTCCTATAAATAAAAATAATTTATTTAAGCAAATAATAATACCTAAAAAATAGAAAAGAGGAAAAGAGGGGAAAAAAAAAATTTTGTTCAAATATATATATTAGTATATAAATGTATATGTATATATATATATATATTAGTATATAATGTATATCTATATATATTATTAGAAAAAAATTAATAGAATAGAAAAGAGATAGTGAGAGTTAAACGCAAGGAGAGAGAGAGTCGGAACACCATAGCGAGCGAGAGAGAGAGAGATGAACACAGACGAACACAAATGAATAGAAGAAAAAAGAAGAAAAGAAGAAGAGATTGGAAGAAACGAAGAACATACCTGATCTAGGGCTTCATTTCAACAGGTTCTTCACCCTCTCTCTCTCTGTCTTCAACAAGTTAAGGTTTCTCTCCCTCTCTGTCCATAATGTGTCCAAGAGAGTGTCCCAAGCGTGTCCGGCTGAAAAAATTCAAAAAAAAAAAGGGACACCTTCGGTAGAGTGTCGGACACGTGTCAACCGCGTGTCCGACGCATGTCCATGTCTGACACCCATACGTTGCCTCCAGAGAGGTGTTTGTGCTTCATAGCTTCACAATGAGATACTCTTGGTCTCTTTCTTGCAATGTGAGGTGTAGTAGGCTCATGGCTATTCACATTTGACCTACGAAACAATTGAAGAATTGTGTTTAAGCTTCACCACTCCATGGACTAATCCAACACAACTTTGTGGGTGATGATTGATTGTGTGCATTCGTGGGGATTAATGTCACTCTCCAAATCCGGGCATGACCGACCATGGCCCACAGGGCCTTAGCCTAAGGCACACGTAAGCCTCAACATGAAACCATAACTGTGAAATCCTGTATTTTTATATAATAAAAATAATATAGTTTCTAAGTTTTTTGAATAATTATTCGCATTATTTTGAATTTAATAGTCTGTATATTTTTATACTAAAAATTTATTCAAAAAATATTTTTAATTTTATAATATTACTCAACATTATTTTTATTATATTTTTCTCTGTATTTTTCCTAGACTAAATTACATTGAAATGTAGCATTTTTTATACTAAAATCCCAACTTGTTGCCCACGACCCTTTGCGACCAAGTCAGAAAATTCCTCTCTCTTGTAGTCTCTCCCTTACCACTCCCTCACTTGTCTGCCCCTATTCGCCTCATGCTTGGAGCCTCACGCCTCCCTCTCCCTCTCCCTCTCCCTCTCCCTTACTCTCTCCCTTACAACTGCCTCACTTGTCTGCTCCTTTCTATCATCTATCTATATATATACATATATCCATATACATCATCATCCATATCCTCACCACCTTTGAGCTCTCTCTCCCGACTGTCTCTCAGTTGTCTCTCTCTCGGTTCTCTTTCTTTTTCTCTCTCTATCAATAATCCATCTATCTATATATATACATATATATGTGCATCTTCTTCACCTCATCAAACATCCATAACCTCCAACTTCACCACCACCACCGTGGCTCCCCTCTGTCTATCCTCCTCCTGATGCGTGGATACGTTCCCCTCTTACCATCTTCCACATGTAAGCATAAATACTACCAAACACCAAATGGCGAAACTACCTAATGGTATTGACGTGTACGGATGGCAGAATCTCCTTCGTGCAATCCGATCATGCCACGTAGCTCTTCTCAGGGAGCTATACTTAGCACGGCGCCACAACTTTCTCTCGGGACCGCGCCAACTGCTCGGTCCCGTTGAACAAACCCAAGTGTGGGCTCAACCGAGCTCCGCAATCCACCACGAGCTTTTGCTCGGCCGGATCGGTCTTCTGAGGACAAATTCCATCCAGCTTAGTGAAACGCACATCTCTTGACCGGGCTAGCGACTTGGCCCTAATTTAATCGGGCTAAGACCTCGGTCGATCATGGGGCTCGCTTTGTCTGGGCAAAGACTTTAATTGGGGCCCAAACTAGCTCGGCCCATACCAGGTCATAAATCTCCATATCAATTTTAAATAACTAAATTGATTTATACTTGTTTAGTTACCTTTCATAATTGAAAAATATTATAGGGTTTTGAATGAAATAAATGAATAAGATTGGTTATAGTTTAACTTCAATATAATTTAAGAGTATATATTGTTAATATTTATCAAAAAAATTATCATATTTTAATGAAAATCCAAAAGAAAAATAATAATAAAAAAATGACCATAATATTATGATTAAACCATTATAAAGTACAAATGCTTCAACAGTCCAATACTCATTATAAAGTACCATCGCAACCTATCTCAAAATCAAAACCTAAAATCGAACTCCCCCATAAAAGAGAGAGAGAGAGAGAGAGAGAGAGAGAGAGAGAGAGAGAGAGAAACGATCTGATTGTGAAAGTTGTTAGGGTTGCAATTTGGTCGTCAGAAGTTGCGATCTGGTTGCCGAAGGTCACTTGGGTCGCAATCTGTAATGCCACCACCATTGATACAATTGTCGTTGCCATCTATGCCAAATCTAGATATCTGTAGACACCCTATTTTTGACCGTCCTCAAGACTTGGACGTCATCGTTTGAGCACTCGATGATCATCTACGCTCGTGTTCGTTTTGAGTTTCCGAAGGTCTCGGTTGCGTGCCTTGCCTTAGGATCTCTCAACTTATCTGTTTTGTGCTTGGTTCTGGACCAAGGACTTGTGGTTTTGCTTTTGAGGGAAGAGGGTGGCTTGTTGGCCATCCCCTCAACCCATTGGCTAAGGCATTGTGCCAACGGTCACGTTTTCTTTCCATCGGCCAAAAGTGGTGGCCGATCGGCACTTTTTTTGGTCGATCGACACTTTGTTTGGTCGATCGGCCATATTTTTGAGCCGAGACCTTTCCATCTTCTTTTTGCAGATATTTTCTGTCAGCTGTGACAGCTGGTATGCACAATTCTGATCCTCCATACACGTATATGGAGGGATTTGTTTCAAGACTCAAGCTTGTTGAACAAGCTTGAGAATTGAAATTCTATAAGAAGAGAGCCTCATCTCCCTTTCTGGAGGTTTTGAAAATTGCATACACAAGTTATATATCTCTCTCTTTCTATATCTCTCTCTCTATATATATATTTTGTGTGTGTGTTTGTGCCTTAAAGTGTGTTTTCTTCACACTTTTGCACTAGAGCACCTAGCAATACACCATCCTTTGGTTGCTGAGGTCCTTAGGAGTTGGTTTTAGAGTTCTTGGAGTGGTTTCGGTGAGAGAAAGTTGTTGGAGTTATGTTCTTGAAGGTGTTCTTCAAGGGTGAGTAAACTACCTTTTAATCCCCCTTTTTGCTTAAGCTTTTAGATCTACTTGCATATTGTTTTAAGCTTAACTCTAAGCTATAAAAAGTTCTGATTTTTCATGCTTGTGAAGTTTGTTTAAGGTCACTTTTTGGTTGGGGGTAGTCTACCCCCTCTTAGGCCTTGTTTGGCCTTATTTTGTGCCTTTCCTTTTGAGCTTTGGAACCATCTTGTTTTGACCTTCTCACCACTGAAATCCAGATGATTTTCAGTGGTGGAGAAGTGGTTTTGGAGTCTTGTATAGCAGAGGGACCCTCTCTCCTTGTGTCTCATTTGCTTGTATATATGGCTTATATTGGTAGCATGTTTGCTTAGCATGTTTTGGCTTTATTTCAGCAAGTATTTGGTGTTATTTTGCCATTCTATACCTCTGTTTCAAGTTGGTTTGATAGCCTCTTACATGCATCATGCACTTGTCTTGCAATCCTCTCATTTGCCTTAACATGCATCATGCATTTGGACCATCATGCTTGCATATTTTGGCTCAACTCAAAGGAACTTTTAGTCATGTTTCACCATGTTTAAGCTTTGTTTGGTGTTTTTTTAGTCATGCATGCATTGTTTTGTGTAGTGTTGGTTCAATCTAGCTTGTTGGCGTTGAGTGTCCAAGTCATTAGCATGCATTGCTTAGACCATTTTCATGATTTGGCATCATTCCATATGTGATTTCAGTCCATGTAGTGTAGTCATACACTTGTATTTTTCACCGTTTTGATGCTTTGAAGAGTTGGTGTTTTATGCCTCTTGAATGGATCATTGTACATGCCTCTATGTTTAGGTCTTTAGGATGCCATCTCAGTGAGTTTTTGGGCTTATTTTGACATGCCATAACTCTGATTTTTATTAATTAAGTCATGCCATGTTTGGTTGTAATAGGTGTAGTGTAACACCCCTTTGTTAGCCTTGCTTGCTTCATGCCTTTGGTCCTTTGTTCTAGCTTGTGTTGGCTAGGTCCAAGCTTGCTTTTGGTCTTATATTGACCTGCCTTTGGACTGTTTTGGTTGCCCTTGGCCCTTTGAGGCTTGCATTGCATGGTCATGGTTTAAGTCCCTTTGCTAATCTTGAGCTTTGAGCCTCTTAATATGCTATGCTTGTCTTGTTTGGGTGGTTTGGCATCATTCCTCACATGATTTCAGAGCTTACTTTATTGCCATGCTCTCATGATTATTCACTCATTGCTCTTGTTTGAGATTTGTATTCTTCTTGCCTAGCTTATGGACCAATGTGTGTGCATGCATGTCTTGCCTTTTGGTGCTTGGGTTTTGGCATTTTGGCCACTGATTTAGGCATGGCTGAGGTCTGCCCATTTTGGTTTAAGTCCATCTTTGTATGTTGTTGCATGCTTGCTAGCTTGCGTGTGTAGACGTCCCCGAACTCCCCGGGAGGGCGAGTCCCCCCCGTTCGTTCATATTGGGGTCACTACAGTTCGGACTCTCAAATTGTCACGGTTCTTAATCTGAACCAAAGAGTCCAAATCCGGCAAATCGTTTTGAGAAAACAGATTTTGAAAGAAGTGCCAAACAGACTGCTTTGCCAGATACAGAGTCGCCACTAAATATTTTATTTTGGGGAAATTTAGGAAACTCTGACTCGTTTGCCTAAGGCCACGTGTCCGTCATTACCAAAGTTGCCTCGGCTCGGGAACTTGGGTACGATTGGGGAAGGTCACTTCGTGAGCACCCCGCTCGCCCGATCAAAGATCGGCCTCTACTAACCATGATATCTAGTTTTGAAAACTTTATGCGTTATTATTCCGGTTATTAGCCTAGATTTACTATGTGATGCGCACAGCATACAAGTATAGACTGGATCGCCTGAATTGGAACAAAACGTTTCATGTTTGTTTTATTTTGAAAATGGTTTGATGGTGCTACCCGTAAGTAGGCTAAGATGTGGATTTGCCACCCTCGGGTGGGCTTAGAAAACATGATTTTGCCACTATCTAGTGGGCTTAAAACTCACAGTCAATGCATTTATTCCAATTCAAATAATCCAACCTTTACCCACAGGCATTCAGGCAGTTATATCACATAAGCATATAGCCTCATGGTAAGCATGCTACATGGCAGTCACTCACACACATGCAAGGATGCTAAAGCATAAACACTTACGGAGTACTCCAAGCCAAAAAAAGCTATTTAGAACATGCATGATCCTAACTATAACGAAATGCCTATGCAACACATGCAAAATTGCAACTAAGATAGGCTCGGCTATTCTAAAGATGGCATGTAAGAAATGCTACAACTAACATGTACTAAACTTGAAATGAAATACAATGCAGTTAGTATGATGCGCCGAGCCCGTGCCATGCAAGACAGATGAATGAATGCAAACATGCTATCATACTGTATGCTAATTGAAATTTGCCCTAATCTAACCATCAATAGCTGGTAAATAAAAGGGAGAAAGACGTGGGTTGGAAGACATACATCACACTCATGCACACTTATTACAACATTGCCCTCGCGCAGAGGGTCCGAATAAATATATACAGTCCCAAATGAATAATTACAGTCAAATATGTACAAAACCCTAATTAATTAACAAATTAAATTAGGAAAGCAATAAATTGGCATGCAAGCCAGGAACTGCCTCAAATCTGCTCTGGATGATGAATGATGCATGCTCGGTTGCCTTGTGCGGAGAATCCTTCGCGATGTCCCGGTTTGCCTCTGTTTGCAATTGTTCTTGAATGCGTATCAAGCTCCGGAAGGCTGTCGATTTCTGATTTGCTCAACAGAAGAGCAAACCAAAGGGGCATGGCAAAGTATTTTCACATATGTATGCATGACTACTCTTCAGGAAGTGTAGTCCTCGATCCTCGTGCCACCAATCACGCATCTCGATGCATGATGGCCGAGGAGTCGAATTGCACGACTCAATATGAAATGAATGCACACAAAAACATAACAGGGCCTAGACTCCATCATGGATAATCCAGAGTGTCGGCGATCAGGAATTGAGACACGTTCCGTCACTCGGAGTACGAAACGTCCCTCGTTTCCCAGCTCGGGCTAACTTCTATCCTAAGCACAATGCAATATGTATGACATGCATGAATGCAACTAATATACAACCTAGCATGCACAATGCTATGAGGTGGCATACACAATGCACGATGTAACAAGGCATACACAATGCTCTAACATACAACCTAGCATACGCAATGCTATGAAATGAAATGGCATACACAATGCATGATGGACATACACCAACATGAGTGGACCTCAGCCACACTCACATCAGTAGCCATTAGATGAAAATGAGACTCTCGAAATATGTGCACGCATGCACGCAAATCGAGGACCGAACCTAAGGCAACAAATGCCACTCTACCAAAGTATGGCAAGGCATGGAACATGGTATGCAAACATGCAAATTTCAGCGCTAAAATATGATACAAAACAGCCCCGAAACATGGAAACATGGCACCCGATGCATGGAATGAACCCTGAAACTCGAAACTAGGCACACTGAATGACTTACAGCTATACAAAGCATGCATTATTTGATCATGAAGCATGAAGACAGAGGCAAGAAAGTCCCAAAACATGCATATTTCCAGTTTATAACAAGTCTAAAAAATGAACACAAATAGGGCTAATCTATCATGCAAAAATGGCCCTAAAAGAGAGATTAAACACAAAGGGACAGCAGCTGGCCCCAAATGGCAAAGAGCCCTTCAACAAAGTTGAATAGAGGCTCAAAAAAAGGCACTTTACAGTTTACATCAAGCCACTAAAATAATCACAAATAAGGCCAAACTATCATGCAAGAAAAGGCCTAAAAGAGGGGTAAAGAGACAAGTGGTAGCTGATGTTCTCAAACAGAGGAGAGCCCTTCAACAAAGTTGAAGAGGGTCTCAAAACAAGATATTTCACAGTTTATGGAAAGGTCCAAAACAGCTAAAAAATAAGCCTAAAATACTATGCAAAAATTGGCCTAAAAGAGAGAAAGAGGCAAGTGATAGCTGCTGGCCTCAAATAGAGGAGAGCCCTTCAACAAAGTTGAAGAAGGGCTCAAAAAAAGACATTTTACAGTTTATGACCAAGTCCAAAACAACTCACAAATAAGCCTAAAATACTATGCAAAAAAATGGCCTAAAAGAGAGATAAAGCGGCAAGTGGTAGTAGGAGACCTCAAACAGCAGGAGGTCCTTGATCAAACATGAAAAGGGGATCAAAATATGACTATTTACAGTTTCGGTCGGAGCCCAAAAAAGCTTGCAAGTATGGCTTAGATAGCATGCAAAACAAGGCAAGAAAGAGGGAAAATGGAACTCACCCTTATAGAACCAAGCTTCAACGACTTTTGGGCCAAGTTTGGGAGCTCTTCACCTCTGGAAAGTAGCCTCAAGTTGCTGGAATGGAGTGTAGATTGATAGGCTAGGAGTTGATGTAGAAATGGCCAAGAACCAAGGTATTTTGAAGCTTGGATGAGAGGGATAGAGAGAGATGTGTATACCAAGCTCAAAACAATTTTTCTAACCTTTTTAAATGCAGCTGGAAGTGCTGGTTTTATAGGGAAAGGAGTGGAGGAAAAAGGGGGGAAAATCAAATTCAAATTTCCCCCCAAAAGACCCCCCATCGGATACAAGATCTGGGGGGAAACAGAGGGTACATCTTTAAGTAACCAGGTGAGAGGGTCATGGCCGGCCAGGTTCAGAAGGTTCAGGGGGTCGGCCGGCCACCTCCCATGGCCGGCCGGCCAAGGGTCAAAAGGGTCAATGAAGATTATTGGCCGGCCACCTCAAAAAGGTGGCCTCCCATGTGTGCATAACACAACTATGTGGTTGAAACCTGGAGAATGTGAACCAGGAGAGAGAAAAATTCATTTTTTAGAGGGGTTCAAAAGGTTCAGGCACAATTGCTGGTCGGCCACCAAATATTGGTGGCCTCCCAGGTGTGTATAACACAAATATGGGGTTTAGGGTTCGATAAAGTGGCCCCGGGGTGGTCAACATTGGCTTTTTAGTGAGGAAAACAGGCGACGGAGAGCGATGAAGAAATAAAGCTGGCTTTTCAGAACAATTGCTGGCCTCCCACCCTCCTACAAGCTTCCTAACTATGAAAATAAGGTCTCCACCAAAAATGAACCAAAACGGATGCAAAACGGAGGTTCGGGGGATCGAAATGCGCGGCCCGGGGCCCCGAAAATGGGCTGTTAAGCACCGGAGGTGGCATTCGACCACGAAGTTGGTCTCTCGGGCCACAGTGTCCCCCAAAAGGGAGTAAATAAGGTGTGTGCCAAAAATCGGAGCAAACGGAGGTGGTTAGGCGGTCTCGAACTGAGGCACACGGCCGTCGGCTCCGAAAAATCGGAAACCGGGCTCCAAAATGGGAAAAATGGCCTACGACCACGAAACGTAGCCTACGGCCACTGAGAGATGATCTACGAGACCTCTCCCTCCCTTCGGGAAGAGAAAACAGAGAAAACGGAGCCTGGTTCGCAAACCGAGGCAAGGCATGAAAGAGTCCGGAAATCCGGAGGCAAGGCTTGCAGCTGGGACTCTGAAACTTCTGAACGAGCACAAAATGCAATATCACCGAGCGCTCAATTAGTGACGTCTGAGTCTTAAGGTCGGTCAAAAATGGGGTGTCTACAGTTGCCCCTCTTTGACAGAGCTCGGAAGTCATAAGTGACGGGAGTGAATGTCAAAGCCCAGAGACGACCCATTTTTGACAAGGCTGAAGACTTAGACAAACAGGCGAGATAAACAGAGATGCGCCCGCAGGCGTGCCCTCAGGCAGGGGGGCAAAATGTAACTGACAATGCAAGAAGCCGAAGGGAACTCAATGATCATGCAAATGCAGCAAGCTGTAATGAAGCACATATTCACAATAGATGCAACAGTTTTAAGCAAGAATGCAAAGCAATATTTCATGCAGTTAAGAATACGGAGAATTATTCAATTCTTGAAGCGTCTCACACGGAGAAGATACAATACTTGCGCGGTTCGTCTGGTTGCACCAGCCTCAAATGAACCGTACATACAATATCGTGCCTGCAAAAGAAAGAAACTCGACAAGCACAACATAATTAGCAACACATGTTCAAAGCGATATTGAATGCAGACAATCGCGGCGTCGATAGAAAAGTGCATCGCTATGCGAGAAGTAACGCGCGTGACATCGCAGGTTAAGCACGAGGATTTTACAACACCTGTGAAACGTGCACAATAGTGTGAGTGGTGTGTATGAGAATGCAAGTGACGTGCATAACAATGCAGAATAAATGTGAATTCGAATGCAAATTTGTCGTAAAACGATGAGCAAAGAAATGCGAGTTTTCGATGAGGGTGACTCAATTACGACCTTCGGTTTACCTCCCAGAGGGGTTGCAACATGTTCGAAAAGGATACATCTCACTTTTGACGAGTAACGATAAAAAACGCATCGAAAGTTGGAGTTGAAGTTCCGGTAGAGCGATTTCGCGACGAAAAGTGTACTTCTCTTGTACTTTTTCAGGTCCCGGGGACTCCAATCCTTCCCAAAATTTACAGAGAGCTTGGTGGGCACTTGGGGAACACCACCGACCAGGTCTCGTCCTAGGGAGAGGCCACCGGCCAGCATTTTGCAAAGGGGGTGGTCGGCCTGCCACAAAAGGTGGTCGGCCGACCCCCTAGCCCAAATCCGGGGCAGTTCGGTCATTTTGCTCTCATTTCTTTAAATACACTTGGCCAAAACCTCATTCCTCACAACTTCAGCTCCAAAAACACATTCTCTACCTTCCTAGACCATTTTCCTCTTCAGATCTGAGCTCTATACGCGTTTTCCAACGCCCCACGCAAGTTGTTTTCGCGAAATCTCTCAGTTTTCATCACTTTGGACCCGATTAAATTTTGATTTCGGTGCTTCTTTTCTCATTTTCACCACTTGAGGTAAGTTTGTCTCAACATTCGGAAGATTTCCTAGGGGGTTGACTTTTGTTGACTTTTTCATTTCCTGAGAGTTGACTTTTGTTGACTTTTTTCAATTTTGGCTCATTTTTGCTCCTTTTTGCAGATTTTCTGAAATGGCCGGTCATTTTCCTTACGGTGGAGGTCCTCCGGGCGCCGGGATGATCCCGATATTATGGCTCTGCCTCCGAGGGTTCGACCCTTCATACCCGAGAGGTACGTCCCTCGAGCACATATCCTTCTGCGGGCTATTTTTTATCACTTCACTGATTTTGATGATCGAGCGCCTGGGGATCTGCTTTTGCGAGAGCCGGAGTCTCACCTCTCTCATGAGGCACGAGAGGTATTTATTTCGCCTTTTTTACATTTCTGCAACGTATTCTGCATTTTGGTACGTTTCATGCCTCTTGCTATGCATATCTGCTCTTTTTAGCACGTAGCTTGTTCTGACGCTTAGCCCATGATAGAGTATTCTGTTTGCGTTTTGAACGCTTGAATTTCTGATCACGTAGCACATAACCTGATGGTGAACACACAGCACACATATATGTTGACAGTTGAACACTCAGCCCAAACTTCGAATTTCCAAACACACAGCCCAGCTGAAGGTAAACACGCAGCACACACTTGTTGAGAGTAGAACACACAGCCCAAACTCTGAATTTCTGAACACGCAGCCCAAGTTGAAGGTGAACACGTAGCACACACTTGTTGAGAGTAGAACACGCAGCACACACTCTGAATTTCTGAACACGCAACCCAAGTTGAAGGTGAACACGCAGCACACGCTTGTTGAGAGTAGAACACACAGCCCAAACTCTGAATTTCTGAACACACAGCCCAAGTTGAAGGTGAACACGCAGCACACACTTGTTGAGAGTAGAACACACAGCCCAAACTCTGAATTTCTGAACACGCAGGCCAAGTTGAAGGTGAACACGCAGCACACACTTGTTGAGAGTAGAACACACAGCCCAAACTCTGAATTTCTGAACACGCAGCCCATTATTGAGGTGAACACACAGCACACACTTGTTGAGAGTAGAACACACAGCCCAAACTCTGAATTTCTAAACACGTAGCCCAATGTTGAGGTGAACACACAGCCCACTGATTTTGAAATTTGAACACACAGCCCAAACACTTTGATGTTGAACACTCGGCTCGAACTTTGAGGTGAACACACAGCCCACAGGTTTTGAAATCTGAACACACAGCCCAAACATTTTGATGTTGAACACTCGGCTCATTGTTGAGGTGAACACACAGTCCACATTGATTGAGAGTTGAACACGCAGCCCAAACACTTGAATTCTGATTTGATTTTGCATATAGCTTATACATTTCATTTGCACGCAGCTTGTTTATTTCATTCTAAAATTGAATATATGTATTCACCGTGAATGCAGGTGTCCTCCCGTGTTACACGGGGATACGGCTCCATTGCTGCGAGAGATTGGTACGCGGAGCTCCTAGAGGCCGTCCGCGATTGGGTCGATCTAGCAGGATTCGGGCCCTTTTGTGCCGGGATATCTCGTTATCCAGCTAGCAGGACGTTGATGGGCGCCCTGGTGGAGAGGTGGTGGGACACCACCAACTCCTTTCATTTCTCATCTGCCGGGGATATGACCATGACCCCATTTGACTTTGCCGTATTGACCGGCCTTGACGTGGGAGGCTGGGCGATCCCATATGACGAGGACATGGGCCAGTGGGAGGCCGCTTGGATCTACTTACTGGGAGCTCGTCCACCGGTCGACCGATCCTTGGGCCGAGTCCGGTACACTTGGTTTTCTTCACATTTTAGGCATACTGAGCCCGAGACTCTGGAGGAGATTACACAGTTTGCCCGCGGGTTTCTGATGTTTCTCTTCGGGACCACTCTGTTCTCCGATAGGGGGAACACCATTGGGCTATATCTGCTGGGTGCCCTGGCAGACCTCACACAGGTTAGTCGGTATGATTGGGGTGGCGCCAGCTTGACTACCCTCTATTGCTACATGAGCGCGACCTCCCGCGGATGGGGGAACATAGTTGGCTGCTACTGGAGAGCCTGGGAGGTACCTTTTGCCCTCTTGATTTACATTTCTGCTTTTCAATGTATGTATATTGCACACACGGCACACTTTATACTCTGTCCTGACATCCTGCACTTAGCATTCTGTATTCTGATGGCTTTTGCTCCGTTTTCCGTAGTTATGGGTTTTCGCATATTTTCCCATACTAGTGCCAGAGATGGAAGTGGAGGCGTCCCTTATGACTCCTTTACTCGCTTGTTTTCGAGGGCCAGTACCGGCCGCGGCCTCGGGAGACTCTTCTCTACCTACGGCAGTACTTCGACACGGTGCGGCCGTCAGAGGTAATCCAAAACTCCCAATTCCCAATGTTTTCATCTTTGGTTTATTCCATACATCTACGATTTCTGATCAGCCTATGCATTGGTTACCCGCAGATTACCTGGCAGCCCTGGTTGCCTTTGGGTGGGGACCTTCGATTTCAGTTTGTCGGAGGGTGGGCCTCTTCTCGGTATAGGATCTTGTTCGAGGGGATAGTTGGTAGGGCCTGGTTCCTGGGGGAACGCTTCCTTCGTCAGACTATGGGCTTTCCTGAGTCGAGTGTTCCCTCAGTACCTCCGGACGGTATGCGGCTCACTGATAGGCTTACTCCCCAGGGTGTCATTGACGCTAGGCTGGGCACTGATGCACTGTTATATATAGAGGACGGGGAGTACGCGACCTACCGTCACACCTACTTGATGCCTCCGTTGACAGGTGTCCGTACTCCCTCGAGGAGGTCTACTGACATGCCGTCTTTGAGTCGAGCTCGGGCTGCAGGCGCCCCTTCTACTAGCAGGGCTGGCACATCGAGAGGAGGGGTTGGACTGGTCCCCCCGATTCCTCTGACTCATCATCATGCCGGATGGCCAGACATGCCGAACGAGTTGACAGGATGGCGATACGGGACCTCCTACCCGATTCCGATAGAGCCTCCTATGCCTAATCATCGATATGTCATTGATCCCGACTCACTGCCGGTATGTCCCACCGCTTTTTATCTATCATTCAAATACTTAGACATTCCTTTATTCATTGATGATTTGAGCTTGTATCTGCAGCCACCCAGAGAGTACATGGAGGGGGTGATCGGATTGGTGGCCCCACTCGAGGGCATGGTCTTGCGGAGAGAGGCACAACTGTCCATCATGGGTTTCCAGGTACTCTTTAGTTTTCTCACATTTATCGTACTTCTGACGACATATTGACCTTGAACATTTTACTGCTTTGATTAATTTTATGTGTAGAGCACATCTGACACACCATATTCATATACTGTATCTGCATGCACCCTCATTTCATGTAGTTTGCTTGCATCTGTATCTGATACACGCATTTTGAGCTGATGTATTCAAATTGCACTTTTTATTTTCAGATGCCTCCAGTATATCAGCCACAGACCAGGCCATCTTAACCTTCTCGGGGAGCCGGGCCATCTCGGCCTTCTCGCGGGGCCGGGAGAGGGGAGTCGTCCTGCAGACGCAGAGCACATATCGTAGAGGAGGAACCCGATGAGGAGGAGGAGGAGGAGGAGGAGGAGGAGGAGGCTACAGAGCGTCAGTCAGAGACCTCTGCTGACAGAGAGGAGGGTTCCGACCCTGGTTCCGGGAGTGGAGAGGAGGCTGAGGAGGATCCTGAGGATGACAGTTTCGACTCAGATGGTGCCGGTGGTGCAGAGCCTGTTCCGCAGAAGAGGACGAAGAGGGCCTCTTATTCCTGCTCTTGAGAGCATTGGTGCAACTGTTTCCTGTTTATATATCTTTTTTACTAGTAATTGTAGCACATTGTACATTATTAGGCAGTTTTATTTTCTGTAAAACTTGTACCTTTGCTGTAAAATGTTGTAACAAAGGAAACATGATGGAATGAAACAGCTTTTTTTAAAAAGTGTTGTACTTTATGTTCTCAGCATCGCATCGCATCATTTTGCAAGTAAAGAGATTGAACGGTAAATGTGCATTGTGTATGTGCCAAGTCAGGTAGTGAACTGACACGACAAACTAAACAACCTAATCTTATTGAGAAAAAAAAAAAAAAACTCAGCAAGTTTACAACTCGATAAGCAAAACACAACAAAATTGATAAACAAAGAGTAACAACTCAAATGCACAAGACTCGGCGACTCGATTAAACAAGACTCGGTAAACGAAACAGCTTGACCAACAAAACAACAACTCGATAAGTAAGATATAACAACAACTCTATAAACAAAGTGTATTTTGGACGATTTGGGCGACGAAACGCATCCGAAACAGAGAGAAATAGAGGCTTTTGACACTCCTGATGCATGGAAATGCTAGGAACTTTCTTCTGGAGAGTAAAACAGGGCCAAATACGCAGATTGCAGCATGGCCGGCCACTTTTGGGAGCTGGCCGACCAGCTTTTTGCATTTGAGGGGGGGAGAGGTGGCCGGCCTGCTAGAAAAGGTGGCCGGCCGGCCACTTAGCCCAGCCACCACCAAATTTTCGACACGTGTCCCCCCGAACAGTGCCTTATCCCCTTTAAAAGTCCTAGCTCTGTGGCTCATTCATTTCATCTCAGTTTTGCACCAAAATGGAAGTGTTTCTTGTCGAAAATCTCACAGCTTGGATTGCTTCTTTAGACGGCTCGGAAAAGTTGAACTTCCGGGGCTTTGGCTTGAATGCACTATTCATGTTGAGCCGTACTCCGCTACACCTTCCCTTCCTTCATGCCGCGGCAAGGTTTTGGAACCCGGTAACACATGTCTTTAGCTTCGGCGGGCAAGAGGTATGTCCCACTTTCGAAGATTTTCAAGCTTTGCTGGAATCCGAAAGTTGTGAAGAGATCTTGCCTCAGTTTCGCTTTGGTCACGCCTAAGCTTTAGGGCGGATGTGTGGACTCACCACGCATGACACTCGGTCTCTGATCTGTAATGGGGAACTGGATAACCTCGGATTGATTTATTGCTTTTCTGACGCCGGTGACCGTGGCGACCATCATTGGCAAGGTTTCCGACAACATGCCATTTGCTTGTGTATGCTATCTCACTTTCTGCTTGCGTCGGGCTTTGGTGGATCTGGTATTCGCCTGATTGAAGTTGCTCAAGGCTTGAAGGATGGAAAGAGTTGTATTGCGTTGACACTGGCTAAGACGCTGATGGGCTTGGATGCTTTCCATCGCCGGGAGACGACCAGATTTGCGGGGAGTCCACTACTGCTGCAGGTAATGTTTCCCACCCAATCTCACATATGTAATGCTCACATCACTCGGCCCTTAGGCTCGGTTTTTCTCACAAAACCCTTGTCTTACTTTTCTTTCATCGTACATCTCTCTATTCTTTATTCTCTCATTTTTCATCCCTCCCCAGGTATGGTTGATGGATAAATTGCAAGTTGTGGACTCTTGCCCAGCCTACTTAGCTCGCGGCTACTTCTTTCGACAACGCCTAGTCGATGCCTCTGATGAGGGATGTTGGTTCGACTGGATGTGCAATTTGTCTGCAGATCGCATCGCCTGGCGCTGCCCTTGGCTCAATCTCCCGGCAATGAGCTATAGTATGTTCCGACAAACCGGGATCCAGTTGGTTGGTCTGACTCACTGTGTATTCTACTTTTCGTTTTGGTTCCAACGCCAGTTTGGTTATGATCAAACTTGCCCACCAGAGGGGATAGAGTATCCGACTGCCTTCCCAGTTCGAGGTGCACAGCTTGCCCGTTATGCCACAGCATGGAGGACGAGAGAACTCCTGGCCCTCGCTCCTACTTTCAGTTATACTTTGTCTGACGAGTGCTTTGATTGGCTCAATGAAGAGGCACAGATTGGGCCCAGCTCGGTATCAGAAGCTTCGACCAGCTCTAGGAGGGGGCGCAGGGACACCTGACTTGACTATGCCCCGAATTTATTGCTTTATTAGTACTTTCAAGTTTTCTTTATGAATGTAATAAAAAAAGCAACTTCGATTGTATGCAAGAGCAGGAGAACTCTGTTTTGAAATCAATGAAATTGAAGGTTATGGCACTGAAAATTTTCCGCTTTGGTCCAAAAATGGTCTTAGTTGTAGAAAGATTAATTGAACAAAGTCAACTTTTATTAAAACTTTTCAGAACCATTTTTGATATGGATCAGAACCGGACACGCCTGAGATCTGTCACTGAGATGCACAACCCCGGATCCCTACAACTGGAAAGTTGCCCCTAGTCTGAAGAGTGCTGCGGCACTGCATGGCAACGGAAAGTTGCCCCTAGTCTAAATAGCACTGCACCGAAGATTCAAACGGAAGCTGATAGACAAAGATGGCTGAGATGATCAAATGGACAAAGTTGATCGGGGAAAAGTTTAGGGCTGAACTTCAGGATAAAGTTGCCTACGTATCCCGAAGATGGGAATCAAGCCTTACGTAGTTCAAGCTTAGGTTCACTCGAGTATTTTCACTCTCCTTTTACGCTCTAACTTTTGCCAAGGCCGCCCTTTGCGGGTTTTCAACCTTGCGAGCTCAATTTTTATGTTTTTCCAATTTTTTATGCTCTAACTTTTGCCTAGGTCGCCCTTTCGGGTTTTCGGCCTAGCGAGCCTCTCAGGGGTAATATTTCTTCAACTTGTCCATGTTGATCAGTTGGGAGAACTCTAGGCCATCTAGATCCATCAGAACCACAGCTCCACCTGACCAGATAGACTTGATGATGTAAGGGCCAGTCCAATTAGGTCTGAACTTGCCCCTTGGGTCGTGGATGGGAGCTCGGTTGTCCTTGAGCACGAAACTCCTTCCTTTAGATTCCTAGACTTAACTTTCTTGTTGAAAGCCCGGGCAATTCTGCGCTGATAGCTTTGAACATGGTACAGTGTTTTCAGTCTTCTCTCATCAAAGAGCATGAGTTCCTCAAACCTGCTTTGCTGCCAATCTGCTTCGGCTATTTGACACTCAGCCAACACTCGCAATGACAGAACCTCAATCTCGATAGGCAAAACGGCCTCCATCCCATAAACTAATGAATACGGAGTCGCTCCGGTAGAAGTTCTGATTGACGTCCGATAGCCCCACAGAGCAAATGGCAGCTTATTTGGCCAATCCCGGTAGGTTTCTACCATCTTCTGCAGTATGTGTTTGATATTCTTGTTGGGGGCCTCGACCGATCCGTTGGTTTGCGGCCGGTATGCGGATGACTTATGAAAAGCCACATTGTATTTCTCCAACAAGTCAATCACTTCCTTCTTAAAGTGGGAACCATTATCTGAAATGACCTCGTTTGGGACCCCATAGCGACAGATGATGTTGTTTCTGATAAACTTTGCAACGTGCGACGCCTTCAACACGGTATATGATTGGGCCTCGACCCACTTTGTAAAGTAATCTATCGCAACCAGGATGAACTCATGCCCATTCGACCCTTTTGGAGTGACAGCCCCGATCACATCGATTCCCCAAACTGAAAATGGCCATGGTGAAGTCATGTTGTACAGCTTTGACGGCGAGATGTTCATATGGTTTGCATGAATCTGACACTTGTGGCATTGCTGAACAAAACCGATACAATCCTCCTCCATGGTGGACCAGTAGTAACCCTGTCTGAGGATCTTCCGTGCTAGCATTACTCCGTTCATATGTGCACCGCATTCTCCTCCATGGATGGCCTCCATCAGGCGCTTCGATTCCTCGGCTTCAACACACAGCTTATGCATTCCCCAGCTTACCCCCACAGATGATGAACTGAACGCCATTCTTCTGATCGCCCTTTTATCCTTGGCATTTACCCCTGGCGGGTATGCTTCCTTCTCCAAGAAATTCCAAATGCCATAATACCAGGCGTTTTCGTCCTGAACCTCATCTATAGCAGCGATCGACTCATAGGCTGGCGTAAATTTCTGGTCAATGATGACTGGACGCATCCGGATTCCAAACGGGATGTCTATCATGGAAGATAGAGTTGCTAAGGAATCTGCCAACCTGTTGTTCTCTCTTAGAAGATGAGCAAAGTTTAGCTTTTCAAACCGAGGAATTAACAAGTCTAAGGTCTGGTGATACATCATCATCTTTTCTTCTTTGACCTTCCAGTCTCCTTTTGCTTGAGACACAACAAGGTTCGAGTCACCGATGACGTCCAACCATCTTGCCCCATATTCTGCTTCGTTGTTCGAGACTTTGAACCGGAGTTTGAAGGCTAGAGGGATACGTGAATTGTCGGGTGCTATCATCAACACTTCTATCCCATACCCGTATTGATTTGACGCTTCGTCAAAGTACATCGTCCAATACTAGTCATCGATGCGCAAAATGGCTTCATCTGGGAATAAGTATTCAACTGCTTCACCTCCTTCCACTGGATGATCGGCTAAGAACTCTGCCACTGCTCTTCCCTTGACTGACTTGCGTGTCACATATTTCAGGTCGAATTCGGAGAGCAACAACAACCAACGAGCTAGCCTACCCGTAAGTGCCGGTTTGTCGAAAAGATATTTAATGGGATCAAGTCGTGAAACCAACATTACAGAGTGAGCTAACAGGTAGTGCCGCAGCTTCTTGGTAGCCCATACCAAATCTAAGCAAGCCTTCTCCAATGGCGTATAGCGAGTCTCATACTCTAGCATCTTCTTGCTCAGATAGTAGATGGCTTTCTTCACCTTGTCCTCTGACTCTTGTGCGAGCATACAACCCATTGTGGTCTCGGTCACTGAAAGGTATAATATCAACGGTTTCCCCGGCTCTGGCGGTGACAACACGGGTGGATTCTGTAAATATTTCTTGATCTGTTCGAAAGCAGCTTGGCATCGGCCGTCCCATTGGAATTTCTTGCCTTTCTTCAGGAGACCAAAAAGTGGTTCACAAGTCAAGGTTAATTTTGAGATAAACCGTCTTATGAATTGCACTTTACCCAGAAAGCCTCGCACCTCCTTTTCAGTCCTTGGCGGTGGCATTTCTAAGATGGCTTTGATTTTTGAAGGGTCGACCTCGATGCCCTTTTGTGTAATCAGAAATCCAAGCATTTTTCCCGCTGTAACACCGAACGTACACTTCTGAGGATTTAGTCGCAACCGAAATTCTCTGATCCTTTAAAAGAACTTTTGCAAGGCGGTGTAGTGGCCTTCCCTTTCTTTGGACTTGACAATCATGTCGTCCACGTACACCTCAACCTCTTTGTGGATCATATCATGCAATATTGTAGTCGCGGCCCGTTGATATGTAGCTCCAGCATTCTTTAACCCAAATGGCATCACTTTGTAGCAGTAAGTCCCCCACGGGGTGGTGAAAGCAGTCTTCTCCCGGTCTTCTGGTGCCATCACTATCTGATTATAGCCTGAGAAGCCATCCATGAACAAAAGCAAAGCATGCCCCGCTGTGGAATCTACCAACTCATCAATATGCGGCAAGGGAAAGTCGTCCTTCGGACTAGCTCTGTTCAAATCCCTAAAATCCACTCACACTCGGATCCTGCGGTCCTTCTTCGGCACTGGGACGATGTTGGCCAACCAAGTCGGGTATTTGGATACCAGCAGGAAGCCTGCGTCGATTTGCTTGGTGACCTCTTCCTTAATCTTGAGAGCCCAATCCGGGCGGATCCTCCTGAGTTTCTGTTTGACGGGTCGGGCTTCGGGGTCAAGAGGGATCCGGTGCTGTACAATCTCAGGATCGATTCCAGGCATGTCTTCGTAGGACCACGCAAAAACGTCGTTGAAATCTTTTCATAAAGCGACTAAGCGCTCACGTTCTTCCAAAGACAACGTGGACCCGATCTGGACCAGCCGCGGGTCCTCCTCAGTACCAATATTCACTGTAGTGATTTCATCAACTAGGGGTTTAACAAATCTTTCCTGCTCTTGTTCAATTAAGCGTTGCAAAACCGGAGGAACTTCGTCCTTGTCGTTTTCATCAAAATTTTGAAAGTCTGAGTTAATGCAATAAATCAAGGGCACATAAAAGTACTCAGAAACCACAGCCACTTGATTCTCATTAAGCACATCCAAATCGTCCGATTCTTCGGTTACAACAGACTCAAAAGAGAAAGAAAAAGACAACCTGGACAAGACTGTGGCATCCGGGTTATCATCCCCGGGATTACCAGACTCAGACTCAGTCGAGCTGGAACCTGATTCCGACTCATAAGACTCGGTGGAATCAGATTCCGGCTCACTACCTGACTCGGTGCTGCTGGACAAAAATCCCTTTTCATACTGCCAAATGAGAGAGGGTGCGATAGATGCATCCAAAATAGTTGCTGGCGGGCCCGCAGCCGTTCCATTCCCGATCACGCATACCGAGAAGTTATCCCCCAAGCACTCCTGGTCAATCGGAGGATCTGAAAGTAGACACGCCAGTGCTACCCGCATTTCAAGTTCGGTGTCCTCAGACTGCACTTTCTGATACTGCTCAACCTCAACTGATGGGTCTGTCTGCTCTTCGACAACATCATCCCCGGATAGTTGCAGGTCGAAGAAGATCTCGAAACTAGGCACGCGCTTCCTCTCCGCGTTCAGCCACGGCTCTAGGAAACCACAAAATGGAAAGTCCTCCCCCTCCCGGACGAAGCGTCCGTTCAGGGTACCCTGAATGGGTCGATGCATTAACTCAAAAGGCTTCCCTGCCTTCTTTGCTCTGGCTCTCCCAATCATCTCTTTACCCTTCCTCACCCAGTCCTCTTTGGTGGGCAGATAACCCAAGCCAAAGGTATGTGGATTGTGCGGCACTTCGGCCAGTTCTGCGGCGCCCTTCCGGCCGCTCTTTCCCAATCCCATCCCAGGGATGTGTTGAAGCTTGTTCATAAGGTATACAGATTGAGCACTGACATACACTCCCTCATTAACAGCCATGATGTTTTGCACAATTCGGGCCTCAGCCAAAGTAAACCCTGATAAGAACAAATCCTCCGTGCCATGTTCAATTTCCAAGACTGGTGTAGACACTTCCGGCGGGGATGGATTGACGAATTCCCAAAAACAATAGCCACCCCTTTCCCGTGAGGGTACTTCAACATCTGATGCAAGGTGGAAGAGACTGCCTTGACCTGGTGCAACCACGGTCACCCCAAAAGTAGGTTAAAGGTTGTGGGAACGTCCAAGACATGGAACTCAATGTTGTATTGTCCTGGACCAACCTGAGTCTGAATTTCGACAGTCCCCATCACCTCCCTGCTTGTGTTATCATAGGCTCTGATCACTTAAGTAGTTGGCACGAAGTCCGCGGGCTTCAACCCGATTGCATATGCCGTCCTTGACGGGCACACATTAATAGCGGATCCCGTGTCGACAAGAACCACTGGTACCCACTTGCCTCTACATTCCACCGAGATGTAGAGAGGTTTGTTGTGATTTGCGCCTTTAGGCGGTAGTTCTTTGTCAGAAAAGGTCAACGTCGGGGATCCTCCTCCCGAAAAAACCAATCCAACCAGCTGCTCCGGCGTGGTGTCTATAGAAAGCTTAGCCTTGTCCATGGCTGAAAGGACAGCCTGCCTGTATACTCGTGATGCCATAAGCAGTCCCCAGATGGAGATGTCTGCTTGTATCTTCTTTAACTGCTTCAGTACAGCCTCTTCTTCGATTTGCTTTTCTTTTTGTCTCTTAGCTTCCTTATCCTTTCCGGATGCTTCTGGCTGGTCTAGGTGCGGGGGTTTGAAATACCGCCCACTTCTTATCATATGATCGACCTCGCCGATATACCAGGTGTCGTCTGGCTGATTGCTCCCCTAATCCTCGTCTATATGGGCAAGACATAAATCATCGTCTTCCCACCACATTCCGTCGGCGGCTGACAAACACCTGTCCGGCCCCGGTATGATCGTACTCGCAATACCTTCAGTCCATATGCCCGCAACATCTTCTATTCTGGTGCCCACGGCACCCTCGGCCCCTCCATGGGCTTTTGCCTTCCTAATTCTCTCAGGATCCCAAAACTTTTCTTGTTCTGACTGCGTCAGTGTAGTTTGTTGTTCAACTTTCTCTGCATCCACAATGCTCAAGTCCCGAGCGAAATTCTTCATACCGGTGCTCTCTGGTAATGTATTCTGACTTCCAGCCCTTCCGGCCACAATTGATACCCTCGCCCCTGCCGGGCCCTGTTCTGGTTGGAACTCTTCCACAATATCCGATTGATCATCCAGTCATCCGGTAACCTCTGCCGATTCCTCATAATCAAACCAGTTGACTGCCGCGCCCCCTGATTCTTGGTCATTGAAAAACTGTAGGTTGGCAAAGTCCTCTTCTACAATCGCCACGTCATCTGTTCCCTGCTCAAATCTATCCCCCTGGATCACACATAGCTTTGCCCTCTCTGTCAATTCAACACTTGGCTCAAACTAGCCTGCTGGCAGAATGTAATCACTTGGATCATAGGCTTTCCCAGCAACACTTCTAGACTACTTAAACCTTGATTCAACACCTCCATCCTCCTCTGCAATCTCTCCCATACCGTCTTCAACAATCGCCACCATTGGCTCAGGTTGGGTTGTGGAGGTGTCTAACATGCACAAAAAGTCAGTGCAGTTAGGAAAGAGCACCTCCGGCTTAGGTAGATGGGAATGAGTGATATAGATACTAGGATCGTAAGACACGACCCCAGTTTGGATAAAATTGACTCTTTTGGGAGGCAGAGCTTGGTTGTGTGTAGGGAGTGGGTTGGTCGTGACATTGGGTCTTTCTGGTGGCAAAATCACCTGTTTGTCAACAAGATCTTGAATCTCGTGACGCAATCTGAAACATTGGTCGGTGTCATGACCGTGTTGTTGGTGATATGCGCAATATTTGGCTGGGTTGTGAGTGGGGGGAAGTGGATTTGGCAACGGCCTCGGTTCTAGGGGTTTTAGATGCCCTTTCCTGATTAATACCCCTAGAGCCTTGGACAGGGGCATATACAATGGGGTGAAGTTTCTTTGGCCTCTGGGTGGGTACTTGGTGGTTTGGGTGTTACTCCCGGATGCACCGGAGAAAGGTGTGACTGCTATAGGTCTTGGAAGGGGAGGGGGGATGGTGGTGACCATGCTGACTTCCAAAGTCCTTGTAGTTGCAGCGCCACTCGGGCCTGTATTGTTGTTGCGATTAAAGGTTCTTCTGGGCTGTTCCTTATCCTGGTCAATCAGACCCTGCTTCATTGCATCTTCAATTTGTACCCCCATGTCATGCAGATCAGAAAAGGTGGGAAAGGGGAGTACAATCATCTTTTGCATCAGTTTTGGCTGGAGATTGCGCACAATCATCCTGATTTGGTCCTTATCGGTGGGCCTTAAAGTCATCATCGAGGCCTTCGCCCTCCATCGGGTCACGAAATTTGAGAAACTCTCTTCCCACTCCTGCCTTGTTGTTTCGAGATCACGAGTTGTAATCTCAATTTGGGTGTTGTAAGAGTATTGCGCAACAAAGGCCTCGGCCATTTCATCCCAACTTCGCTTGACATCATCCTCCAACTTCGCATACCAGATAGCGGCCACACCCGACAGGGTCCGGCTGAATAGCGAAAGCTTCTGGGGTCTGGTGAGGCCCATTGGCCGTAATATATTTGAGAATAGCCGGAGGTGGACCATGGGATCACCAGATCCGTCGAAGCGATCGATCTACGGCATTTTGAATCTATCCAGCAACGTTACAGCCACGTCGGTATATCCGTCCTTGATATCCGGGATAGCCTTTACCCCCTGGGATTTTTTGAATAGCTTCTCGAGCTTGCTCAATTTCAGTGTTGTATGGTCTACCTCGAACTCGAAGGGAGAGTTTGGTTGATTGACAGGCGTAGGTGCCTTAGATAGCTGGGGCAGAATTGGGGGCGGAGCTGGCCCTGTTGGTATGTTCGTATCTGCCTGGACATTTGGTGCCTCCTCAGGTGCTGGGATTCCCGGTGGGGGAGGGACCGGGTGTGAAGCAGATGCTCCGTTTTGTTGTTGCAGCCTGGCAATTAATTCTACTTGCTGGGCCATGATCTCAGCCTGTTGTTTGGCAAACTCATCTCGGCGAACAGCATCCTGCTGCATGGCTCTCATAGTCTCTTGCATCTGACGCATCATTTCCTCAACTCCTGTCGGTACCGCCATACTGCCCTGATTTGTCTGAACTATTGGCAGGTCTATTTCTATAGCAACAATTGGGATATCAATCTGACTGTCCACTGATGGAGTAACCCACTGCTCTGGCAACCTCTGTTCGGATACACTGCGTTTCCTGGGTCTTTGCCTGATAACCGGGGGTAGAGAGTGGAACACTGGTTGTCCGTCAACCAGATCCTCGGATCGATTGAGTCGGCGACCTCTAGTCCAGAGTGCTTGGGGAATATCTACTTGGTCGGAAGCAATTGTGCTAAAACTGCCCTAGTAAAAGATAAATAAAGCAATAAGGAAATAAATAAGCAGATAAACGGACAGCATATCAACTTAAAGTAAATGCACAACACACAGTCGGTAAGCTGAACACACACTGTCCTCAATCACTGATCATTATCCCTGAATCACTGTCCCCAAAGACTGAATCTGATACCCGTAGATAACTGATTCTCAAACACTAACTGATGCCCGCAGGCCTGATGCCCCAAGCTCGCAAACTGATACATGCAACCTCTGTAGAGACACACTCCCCTGACAGCACATAACAGATAATTGAGAGCCAAAACACACCTATGTTTGGGGAGGGTTTTCCCGTCCTATTTTGTCAGGAGCTAGGGCTTTACTGCGCACGCAGCAGTTTCAAACAACCTATTGGGTAAGCAACCTATCCTAGTTTGGAGTGGTCACTATGGATCCGAATATGCACTAGGTCGAATGGTCGAAAAGGGTGCCCCGGTAAAACCGGGGTTTGTGTTCCCATATTGGCAGAGCCCATAACCGGTCAGCCTTATGGTCATGCCATGACAAGACAAGCCTCCGGCAAACCGTTTAGGAATAGCAGATGGCAAACACGGTGTCCTAGGCGCACCAACGCAAATGCAATGCAAAGAAACACATAAGTGTAGCCAAAACAAGATATCATGAGTTCGAGTCAAGTTCTCTAAGTTCCCCAGCAGAGTTGCCAGAAACTGTAGACGTCCTCGAACGCCTCGGGAGGGCGAGTCCCCTCCGTTCGTTCGTATTGGGGTCACTTCAGTTCGGACTCTCAAATTGTCACGGTTCTTAATCTGAACCAAAGAGTCCAAATACGACAAATCATTTTGAGAAAGCAGATTTTGAAAGAAGTGCCAAACATGGACTGCTTTGCCAGATACAGAGTCGCCACCTAAATATTTTATTTTGGAAAGAATTTAGGAAACCCTAACTTGTGCCTAAGGCCACGTGTCCGTCATCACCAAAGTTGCCTCGGCTCGGGAACTTGGTCCATCATGCATTGTGTATGCCATTTCATTCATAGCATTGTGTATGCTAGTTGTAGGTGTAGAGCATTGTGTATGCCTTGTTACATCGTGCATTGTGTATGCCACCTCATAGCATTGTGCATGCTAGGTTGTATATTAGTTGCATTCACGCATGTCATGCATACTGCATTGTGCTTGGGATAGGAGTTAGCCCGAGCACGGGAAACGAGGGACATTTCGTACTCCGAGTGACGGAACCGTGTCTCAATCCTGGTCGCCGACACTCCGGATTATCCATGATGGAGTTTAGGCCCTGTTGTTTTTTCGTGTGCATTCATTTCATATTGAGTCGTGAAGCAATTCGACTCCTCGGCCATCATGCATCGAGATGCGTGATTGGTGTGCACGAGGATCGAGGACTACACTCCCTGAAAAGTAGTCATGGCATACATATGAGAGAATAACTTTGCCATGCCCCTTTGTTGCTCTCTGTTGCAGCAAATTGGAAATCAACAGCCTTCCGGAGCTTGACACGCATTCCAAGAAGACAATTGCAGAACAGGAAAGGGGCACCCAAAAAACAACGAACAACCAACCAGGCAATTCGCAGAGGAAGTGGATTGCGTG
>NW_021026284.1:840261-880632 GCF_004153795.1 Camellia sinensis | reverse complement strand
ATGGCCTTACACCAACATGAGTGGACCTCAGCCACACTCACATTAGTAGCCATGAGATGAAAAATGAGACACTCGAAATGCGTGCACACATGTACGCAAACCGAGGACCGAACCCAAGGCATAACATGCAACACTAACAAGGCATGGCAAGGCATGAAACATGGTATGAAAACATGCAAATTTCAGTGCTGAAATATGATACAAAACAGCCCCGAAACATGGAAACATGGCACCCGATGCATGGAATGAATCCCGAAACTCGAAACTAGGCACACTGAATGACTTACAACTATACAAAGCATGCATTATTTGATCATGAAGCATGAAGACAGAGGCAAGAGAGTCCCAAAACATGCATATTTCCAGTTTATAACAAGTCTAAAAAATGAACACAAATAGGGCTAATCTATCATGCAAAAATGGCCCTAAAAGAGAGATTAAACACAAAGGGACAGCAGCTGGCCCCAAATGGCAAAGAGCCCTTCAACAAAGTTGAAGAGGGGCTCAAAAAAAGGCACTTTACAGTTTACATCAAGCCACTAAAATAATCACAAATAAGGCCAAACTATCATGCAAGAAAAGGCCTAAAAGAGGGTAAAGAGACAAGTGGTAGCTGATGTTCTCAAAAAGAGGAGAGCCCTTCAACAAAGTTGAAGAGGGGCTGAAAACAAGATATTTCACAGTTTATGGAAAGGTCCAAAACAGCTCACAAATAAGCCTAAAATACTATGTAAAAATTGGCCTAAAAGAGAGATAAAGAAGCAAGTGATAACTTCTTGCCTCAAACAGAGAAGATCCCTTCAACAAAGTTGAAGAGGGGCTCAAAAAAAGACATTTTACAGTTTATGACCAAGTCCAAAACAACTCACAAATAAGCCTAAAATACTATGCAAAAAAATGGCCTAAAAGAGAGATAAAGAGGCAAGTGGTAGTAGGAGACCTCAAACAGTAGGAGGTCCTTGATCAAACATGAAAAGGGGCTCAAAATATGACTATTTATAGTTTCGGTCGGAGCCCAAAAAAGCTTGCAAGTATGGCTTAGATAGCATGCAAAACAAGGCAAGAAAGAGGGAAAATGAGACTCACCCTTGTAGAACCAAGCTTCAACGACTTTTGGGCCAAGTTTGGGAGCTCTTAACTTCTAGAAAGCAGCCTCAAGTTGCTGGAATCGAGTGTAGATTGATAGGCTAGGAGTTGATGTAGAAATGGCCAAGAACCAAGGTATTTTGAAGCTTGGATGAGAGGGATAGAGAGAGATGTGTATACCAAGCTCAAAACAATTTTTCTAACCTTTTTAAATGCAGATGGAAGTGCTGGTTTTATAGGGAAAGGAGTGGAGGAAAAAGGGAGGAAAATCAAATTCAAATTTCCCCCCAAAAGACCCCCCATCGGATACAAGATCTGGGGGGAAACAGAGGGTACAGCTGTAAGTAACCAGGTGAGAGGGTCATGGCCGGCCAGGTTCAGAAGGTTCAGGGGGCCGGCCGGCCACCTCCCATGGCCGGCTGGCCAAGGGTCAAAAGGGTCAATGAAGACTGCTGGCCGGCCACCTCAAAAAGGTGGCCTCTCATGTGTGCACAACACAATTATGTGGTTGAAACCTGGAGAATGTGAACCAGGAGAGAGAAGAACCCATTTTTTAGAGGGGTTCAAAAGGTTCAGGCACAATTGCTGGTCGGCCACCAAATATTGGTGGCCTCCCAGGTGTGTACAACACAAATATGGGGTTTAGGGTTCGATAAAGTGGCCCCGGGGTGGTAAACATTGGCTTTTTAGTGAGGAAAAAGGGCGACGGAGAGCGATGAAGAAATAAAGCTAGCTTTTCAGAACAATTGCTGGCCTCCCACCCTCCGACAAGCTTCCTAACTATGAAAATAAGGTCTCCACCAAAAATGAACCAAAACGGATGCAAAACGGAGGTTCGGGGGACCGAAACGCGCGGCCCGGGGCCCCGAAAATGGGCTGTTAAGCATCGGAGGTGGCATTCGACCACGAAGTTGGTCTCTCGGGCCACAGTGTCCCCCAAAAGGGAGTAAATAAGGTGTGTGCCAAAAACCGGAGCAAACGGAGGTGGTTAGGCGGTCCCGAACCGAGGCACACGACTGTCGGCCCCGAAAAATCGGAAATCGGGCTCCAAAATGGAAAAAATGGCCTACGACCACAAAACGTAGCCTACGGCCACTGAGAGATGATCTACGAGACCTCTCCCTCCCTTCGGGAAGAGAAAACAGAGAAAATAGAGCCTGGTTCGCAAACCGAGGCAAGGCATGAAAGAGTACGGAAGTCCGGAGACAAGGCTTACAGCCGGGACTCTGAAACTCCTGAACGAGTACAAAATGCAATATCACCGAGCGCTCAATCAGTGACGTCTGAGTCTTAAGGTCGGTCAAAAATAAGGTGTCTACAGCGTGTTGTTGCATGCTTGTCCATCTTTGCATGCCATGCATGCTTGTATGTCTAGGTTGCATTTTGCATGTTTGCTAGTTTGCATTTTGTCACATGCTTGTTTAGGTTGCATTGCATTTAATATGCTTGTTACCTTAGCCTTGTGTACATGTTTGAGTCGTATTGCATTTGGCATGCTTATGTTGCATTGCATAGCTTTTCCATGTTGCATGCATTACATTGTGTTTGGTTTGGGGTGTCAAACCAAACACGAGGACCGAGGGATGTTTCGTACTTGAAGTGACGAAACGTGCCTCAATCCTCGGTCGCCGACACTCTTGATCCAACATGATAGAGTGTGAGGCATTCATGTGTTTTGTGCATTTCATTCACATTGAATTGTGCGACTCGGCCTCTTTGGCCATCATGCATCGAAATGCGTGATTGATGGCTTGAGAGTCGAACACTACACTCCTTTGAGTCCCAAACATGATAAGGGGTGTAGTTGTACAATATTTTCTTGCAAATGTATTGCCATGCCCTTGTTTGCCCTCTACTGCAGCAACAGGAGCAGTCTGTAGGAAGAGATTGCCGATCGGCTATCTTCAGTGCTGATCGGCTAACATTGCTTGGTCGATAGCTTCATAAGTGGTCGATCGCCCTTATACTTTGGCCGATGGCCCCTCACAGTGTTCATGAAGTGGTCCAGAAGCATCACAGAGATTTTCACAATTTTCAGAGGTGCAAAACAGTGTAAACAGAGGCAGCATGAGGCATGGCAACAAATTTCCAAGCGAAGCCAACCGAGCATGCATATGTCTCTCTTCTTGAGGCAGATTTAACTGTTTTTGTAACTTAATTAATTTGCTTAATTAGTTAAGAGTTTTGTAATAATTAATTAGCTAGGGTAATTAATTAATTAGTTGATTTGTATTATTTATTCGGACCCTCCGTCGAGAGAGCACAATTGTGTAATAAGTGTGCGTGAGTGTGTGAATGTCTTCCAACCCCACGTTTTTCTCCATTTTACTTAATCGCTTACGATGGTTAGTTCTAAGTCACGTTTCAATTAGCATACTTATGCTATGCATGTTTGCATCATTCATCTGTATTGCATGCACCGGGATCGGCGCATCATGCTAAGTGCATCGAATTTCAATTCTAACTTGAATACATGTTATCAAGTGTTGCATTTCATATGCCATTTTAGAATAAGCCGAGCCTATTTTAGTTTCATTTTCGCATGTATTGCATTAGGCATCTTAACATAGCTAGGATCATGCATTGATTACTAACTAGCTATTGTTTTGGCTCGGAGTACTAGGTAAGCTTTTATGCTTTAGCATCTTGCATGAGTGTGAGTGTTAACATGACAGTATGCTTGCCATAAGGCTAACTACTTATGTGTTAAACTGCCTGAATGCCTGTGGGTGAAGGTTGGATTGCTTGAATTGGAACAATTCATCGAAATGCGAGTTTTAAGCCCACTTGAAAGTGGCAAAATCATGTTTTCTAAGCCCACTTGAGGGTGGAAAATCCACGTCTTAGCCTACTTGCGAGTAGCACCTTTAAACCATTTCAAACAAACATGAGATGTTTTGTTCCAACTTAGGCGATCTAGTCTATACTTGTGTGTTGTGCGCATCACGTAGTAAAGATTAGTTAATAATCGGAATAAGAACACATATGTTTTCAAAACAAAATATCATGCTTAGTAAAGGCCGATCTTTTTGATCGGGCGAGCGGGGGTGCTCATTGCATGACCTTTCCCTCTCGTACCCAAGTTCCCGAGCTGAGGCAACTTTGGTGATGATGGACACGTGGCCTTAGGCACGAGTCAGGGTTTCCTAACTTTCCCCCCAAAACAAAATATTTAGGTGGCAACTCTGTATCTGGCAAAGTAGTCCATGCTTGGCACTTCTTTATAAAAATCAGTTTTCCAAATGATTTGCCGGATTTGGACTCTTTGGTAATTTATCGGTCTCACATTGCACTTTGCGAGATTAGATTCAGAACCATGAAATTGAGTCCGAACTGTAGTAGCTAATGAACGAAAACGGATTTTCGCGCCATCTCACGCGCAAAGCCCAGGACGTTTGGGCACGTCTACAGTTTCTGACGACTTTGCTGGGGATTTAGAGAACTTGACTCGAACTCATGATATCTTGTTTTGATTACACTTATGTGTCTCTTTGCATTACATTTGCATTGGTGCGCCTAGGACACCGTGTTTGCCGTATGCTATTCCTGAATGGTTTGTCGGAGGCTCGCTTCGAGAAGCGTGCCATAAGGCTGACCGGTTGTGAGCTCTGCCACGACAGGAACACAAAACCCAATTTTTACCGAGGCACCCTTTTGACCATTTGACCTAGTGCATATTAGACACTGTAGTGACCATTCCAAAGTAGGACAGGTTGCTTACCCGATTGTAGGTTATTTGAAACCGCTGTGTGCGTAGTGAAACCCTAGCTCCTAACAATAGGACAGGGAAACCCTACCCCAACATAGGGGTATTTTAGCTCTCACTTGCTTGTTATGTGCTTTAGAGTTGGCCTCTACAGGAATGCACGTATCAGTTTGCAAGCCTAGGTATCAGGCCTGCGGGCATTAATATTTGGGGAATCAGTTTTATCTGCGGGTATCAGATTCAGATTTGGGGCAGTGATTTGGGAACAGTGATCAGTGGTTGAGAACGGTTCTTTCAGCTTGTGTTTGCCAACTGTGTGTTGTCTTTATTTAAGCTGTTATGCTGTCCGTTTTTCTGTTCATTATTTCCTTATTATGCTTTATTTATCTTTTTGCAAGGTAGTTTAACACGATTGCATCTGACCAGGCAGATATTCCCCGAGCACTCTGGGTTAGAGGTCGTAGACTTAATTGATCTAGGGATCTGATAAACGGACAAGCGGTGTTCCTTTCTTTACTCCCGGTTACCAGACGGAAGTCAAAAAGGCGCAGTGTATCGGTACAGCAGTCTCCAGATCAGTGGTCTACCCCACCAGTGAACAGTCAGGCTGAGGTCTCAGTTTCTACTGTAGGGACAGATATACCGGTTATTCAGCTAGATCAGCACAACATGTCAGGTATAGAGGAGATGATGCGTCAGCTCCAAGAGAGTATGAAAACCATGCAGCAGGACGCTACCCGTCAAGCAAAATTTTCCGCACGCCAGGCCGAGGTTATGGCCCAACAGGCAGAGTTGATTACTAGATTGCAGTAACAACAACCACCACAGCAAGCCGGAGCATTTGCGTCGCACCTAGCTCCTCCCTCACCAAGAGTTCCAATACTCGGGGAGATCGCTAATGTCCAGGACAATACGGACGACCCAACGGGGCCAGTTCCGCCCCCGATCCTACCCCAGCTAGCCAAAGCACCTATCAACCTACCGGACTCTCCCTTTGAGTTCAAGGTGGACCCCACAACACTAAAAGTGAGCAAGCTTGAAAAGCTGTTCAAAAAGTCTCAGGGCGTGAAATCCATCCCAGATATAGAGGACGGGTATACCAACTCGGCCGTGACTCTGCTAGATCGGTTTAAAATGCTGTACATAGACCATTTCGACGGGTCTGGAGATCCTATGGTGCATTTGCGGCTGTTTTCGGACATACTAAGGCCGATGGGCCTCTTCAGATTGCAGAAGCTTTCCTTGTTTGGCCGGACCCTGTCGAGTGTAGCAGCTGTTTGGTATGCAAAACTGGAGGACTCTGTTAAGAGGAACTGGGAGGAGATGGTTGAGGCCTTTGTAGCCCAATACTCCTATAATACACAGATCGAGGTCACAACTCGTGATCTCGAGACAACTAGGCAAGAGCCGAAGGAGAGCTTCTCCGACTTTGTGACCCAGTGGAGGGCCAAGGCCTCAATGATAACCATCAGGTATGTTGACAAAGATCAGATTCAGATGGTTGTGCGCAACCTCCAGCCCAAGCTTATGCAGAAGATGATCGTTCTCCCCCTCCCCACCTTTGCAGATCTATATGAGATAGGGGTGCAGATCAAGGATGCTATGAAACAGAGGCTCATTGATCATGAGAGAGAACAACCCAAGAGGGCATTCAACCGCAGTACGAATGCAGGCACAAGTAGTGCTGCAGCTGCTAGAGTTTCAGATGTGAGTATGGTCACCACCACCACCACCCCAAGAACCCTTTCAGCTACACCATTCACCAGTGCGTCTAGAAGTAGCTCACAAATAACCAAGTTTCCACTCCGAGGCCAAAGAACCTTCACCTCACTATACATGTCTTTGTCCAAGGCTTTGGGGGTTTTGATCAGGAAAGGGCACTTGAAGCCCCTAGAACTGCGGTCGTTGCCAGAAAAACTTTTCCCCTCCCACAACCCAGCTAAATACTGTGCGTTTCACCAACAGCATGGTCATGACACCGACCAGTGCTATAGATTGCATCACGAGATTCAGGATCTCGTTGACAATAGGGTGATCGTGCCTCCGGAGAAACCGAATGTCACAACCAATCCTCTTCCACCACATAACCAAGCTCCACCTCCCAAACGCATCAATATGATCCAAACTGGGGTTGTGTCATATGACCCTAGCATATACATCACCCCTTCTCACCTAGCCAAGCCGGAGGTGTTCATTCCTGACAGCACTGACTTGTGCATGTTGGACATCTCCCAAACCCAACCTGAAACGGTGGTGGTTGCTATCGAAGATAGAAGTGGGTCGGCAAAGGAGGCAGATGAGAATGATTATACAGAGCCTGAGGGGTCTACGAGCTTCATGTATAACCCGAGTGGTTACATTACATCTGCAGGCCAAACTAGGTCGAATGTGGAATTGCTAGTGGGGGCAGAGATTTGTGTAGTACGGGAGGATGGACCTAATCAGGGGCTAGATGACCTAGCGGATCTGGAAGAGAACATTGCTAACCTTCAGTTTTTCAATGAACAAGACCCGGGAGACGTGACAGTCAACTGGTTTGATTTGGATGGGTCAGCAGAGTCTACAGGGTGGCTTGACGACCAGTCAGATGTTGTTGAACAACCTCAGCTAGAGCAGAGTTCGTCAGGGGCAGGGACATCGACAATGGCCGGAAGGGCCGGGAATCAGGATGCACCGTCGGAGAGCACCGTTGTTAAGAATTTTGATCAGAACACGGGCAGTTTGGGTATGGAAGATACTGAATAGCAGGTTGCGCTGAAGCAGTTTGAACGGGAAAGGATCGAAGATTCTGAGAGGTTCAGAAAGGCCAAAGCCCCTGCGGGGACAGAACGTGCTGCATGCACAGGAACAGAGCGTGCTGCGAGCACAGGAACACAGGGTGTTGTGGGCACATGAATAGTCGTAACGGAGCCGGACAGGTGTCTGTCAGCTGCCGATGGCATGTGGTGGGAAGATGACGACTTGTGTCTTGCCCACACAGATGAAGACTGGGGACGAAGCCAGCCGGATGATACCTGGTACATTGGCGAAGTAGACCACATGACTAGGAGCAGGCGTTATTTCAAGCCCCCGCACTTAGATTAACTAGAGGCGTCCGGAAAGGACAAGGAGGTAGACAGGCAGAAAGAAAAGCTACTCGAAGAGGAGGCTATACTGAGACAACTAAAGATGGGGACTGCTTATGGCCTCAAGTGTACATAGACAAGCTGTTCTTTCTGCAATGGACAAGGCCAAACTTTTAATAGATACCACGCCTATGCAACTGGTAGGACTGGTCTTTCTGGGAGGAGTTTCCCCGACGTTGACCTTCACTGACAAGGAGCTGCCTCCTGAGGGCACAAACCATAACAAACCTCTCTACATCTCTGTCGAGTGTAGAGAAAATGGATACCGGTAGTTCTTGTAGATACGGGATCCACCATTAATGTGTGCCTGTCGAGGACGACATATGCAATCGGGTTGAAGCCCGCGGACTTTGTGCCAACTGCCCAGGTGATAAGGGCCAACGACAATACTAGCAGAGAGGTGATGGGGACTGTGCAGATCCAGACACAGGTTGGTCCAAGACAACACGAGATTGACTTTCATGTCTTGGACGTTCCCACATCCTTTAATCTACTCTTGGGGCGGTCATGGTTGCACCAGGTGAAGGCGGTCTCTTCCATCCTGCATCAGATGTTGAAATACCCCCACGAGAAGGGGGTGGCTATTGTTTTTGGGAATTCGTCAATCCATCTGCCGCCAGAGGTGTCTACATTAGTTTTGGAAATCGAGCATGGCATAGAGGATGTGTTCCTGTCAGGATTCACCCTAGCCGAGGCCCGGGTTATTCAGAATATCTTGGTTGTTGATGAGGGGTTGTATGTCAGCGCACAGTCAGTGTACCTCATGAACAAGCTCCAGCACATCCCTGGGATGGGACTAGGAAGAAGTGACGGGAAGGGCATTACAACATCGGCCAAAGTGCTGCACAACCCGCATACCTTTGGCTTGGGTTATCTGCCCACCAAAGAGGACTGGGTGAGAAAGGGCAAAGAAATGGCTGGGAGAGCCAGAGCCAAGCAGACCGGGAGGCATTTTGAGTTGATGCATCGGCCTATCCAGGGCACCCTGAACGGACGCTTTGTCTGGGAGGGGGAAGACTTTCCATTCTGCGGCTTCCCAGAGCCATGGCTAAATGCAGAGAAGAGGCGCCTGCTAGGATTTGAAATATTCTTTGACTTGCAGTTATCCGGGGATGATGTTGCCGAAGAGCAGACAGACCCATCAGCTGAGGTTGAGCAATGTAAGGAAGTGGATTCCGAGAGCACCGAGATTGAAATGGGGGTAGCACTGGCTTGTCTACTTCCAGATCCTCCGATCATACATGAGTGCTTGGGGGATGACCTCTCAGTGTCTATGATCGGGAATGAAACGGCTGTGAGCCCACTTTCAAACATTCTAGATGCGTCCATCGCACTCTCCCTCGTCGGGCAGTACGAGGAGGGATTCTTATCGAGCAGCACTGGGTCAGGTAGTGAGCCGGAATCTGATTCCACCGAGTCTGTTGAGTTAGATTCAGGTTCCAACTTGTCTGAGTCTAAGTCCAGTATTCCTCGGGGTGACAACCCGGATGCCACAGTCCTGTCTAGGTCGTCTTTTTCTTTTTCCTTTGAGTCTGTTGTAACAGAGGAATCAGGCGACTTGGAAGTGATTAATGAGAATGGAATGGCTGTGGCCTTTGAGTATTTTTCTATGCCCTTGATTTATTACATTAATTCAGACTTTCAAAATTTCGATGAAAACGACGAGGAAGAAATTCCTCCGGTTTTGAAATATTTGCTAGATCAAGAGCAGGAGAGGTTTGTTAAACCGTTGGTTGATGAAATCATCTAAATTAATGTTGGTACTGAGAAGGACCCGCGGCTGGTCCAGATCGGGTCCACGTTGTCATCGGAGGAGCGCGAGCGCTTAGTCGCTTTATTAAAAGATTTCAAAGATGTTTTCGCGTGGTCCTACAAAGACATGCCTGGAATCGATCCTGAGATTGTATAACACCGGATCCCTCTTGACCCAGAGGCCCGACCTGTTAAGCAGAAGCTCATAAGGATTTGCCCGGACTGGGCTATCAAGATCAAAGAAGAGGTCACCAAGCAAATTGACGCAGGGTTCCTGCTAGTATTTGAATACCCAACTTGGTTAGCCAACATAGTTCTAGTGCCGAAGAAGGATGGCAAAATTTGGGTATGTGTGGACTTCATGGATTTGAACAAAGCCAGTCCGAAGAACGACTTTCCTCTGCTGCATATCGACGAATTAGTGGATTTTACTGCTGGGCACGCATTGCTCTCATTCATGGATGGCTTTTCAGGCTACAATCAGATATTGATGGCCCCCGAAGACCGGGAGAAGACTGTTTTTACCACCCCGTGGGGAACCTATTGTTATAGGGTGATGCCTTTTGGGTTGAAGAATGCTGGGGCTACATATCAACGGGCTGCGGTCATAATTTTGCATGACATGATCCACAAAGAGGTTGAGGTGTACGTGGACGACATCATTGTCAAGTCCAAGGAAAGAGAGGGCCACTGCACCGCCTTGCAAAAGTTCTTCCAAAGGATTAGAGAATTTCGGTTGCGGCTGAATCCTCAGAAGTGTATGTTTGGTGTTACAACAGGGAAAATACTGGGGTTCTTGATTACACATAGGGGTATCGAAATCGACCCTTCCAAAATCAAGGCCATCTTAGAAATGCCACCACCAAGGACTGAAAAGGAGGTGCGAGGCTTTCTGGGTAAAGTGCAATTCATAAGACGGTTTATTACAAAATTAACCTTGACTTGTGAACCACTGTTTGGTCTCCTGAAGAAATGAAAGAAGTTCCAATAGGACGGCCGATGCCAAGCTGCTTTTGAACAGATCAAGCAATATTTACAGAACCCACCCGTGTTGTCACCGCCAGAGCCGGGGAAACCGTTGATTCTGTATCTTTCAGTGACTGAAACTGTAATGGGCTTCACGCTTACACAGGAGTCTAAGGACAAGGTGGAGAGAGCTATCTACTACCTGAGCAAGAAGATGCTGGATTATGAGACCCGCTACACCCCGCTGGAGAAGACTTGCTTGCTTGGCCTTGGTATGGGCTACCGGGAAGCTGTGGCACTACTTGTTAGCTCACTCTGTAATACTGGTTTCGAGATTAGATCCCATCAAATATCTCTTCGAGAAACTGGCACTTATGGGTAGGCTCGTTGGTTGCTTCTGCCTTCCGAATTCGATTTGAAGTATGTGACGTGCAAGTCAGTAAAGAGGAGAGCGGTAGCGGAGTTCCTAGCCGATTACCTAGTGGAAGGGGATGAAGCAGTTGAGTACTTGTTCCTAGACGAGGCCATTCTGCATATCGAAGAAGAATTTTGGACGATGTACTTTGACGGAGCGTCAAACTAATACGGGTACGGGATAGGAGTGTTGCTGATAGTACCCGACAATTCCTGTATACCTCTAGCATTCAAACTCCGGTTCAAAGTATCGAACAATGAAGCAGAGTATGAGGCATGTATTGCTGGACTAGAAGCAGCTCTGGAACTAGGGGCAAAACGGTTGGACGTCATCGGGGACTCAAACCTTGTTGTATCTCAAGCTAAAGGAGATTGGAAAGTCAAAGAAGAAAAGATGAGAATCTACCACCAGACCTTGCACTTGCTGATTCCTCGGTTTGAGAAATTGAATTTCTCTCATCTGTTAAGAGAGAACAACAAGTTTACTCATTCACTAACAACTCTATCTTCTATGATAGACATCCCTTTCGGAGTCCGGATGCGTCCGATCATCATCGAACAGAAATTTACACGGCCTACGAGCTGATTGCTGCCATAGATGAGGTACAAGATGAGAACCCCTGGTATTACGATGTCTGAAATTTCTTGAAAAAAGAGGTGTATCCACTAGGGGCAAATGCCAAAGATAAAAGGGCAATTCGAAGAATGGCTGCTCAGTTCATCGTCTGTGGAGGAAAACTATATAAGAGAGGTCATCTCGGGATGCATAAGCTGTGTGTTGATGCCGAAGAATCGAAGCGCCTGATGGAGGCCATCCATGGAGGAGAGTGCAGAGCGCACATGAACGGGGTGATGCTAGCCCGGAAGATCCTTAAACAAGGTTACTATTGGTCCACCATAGAGGAGGATTGTAGTGGCTTTGTTCAGCGATGCCACAAATGTTAGATCCATGCAAACCGCATGAACATTCCGCTGTCGAAGCTGTACAACATGACTTCGCCATGGCCGTTTTCAGTCTGGGGGATTGATGTGATCGGGGCTATCACTTCGAAGGGGTCCAATGGGCATGAGTTCATTCTGGTCGCGGTAGACTATTTTACAAAGTGGGTTGAGGCCCAATCTTATGTGGTGTTGAAGGCATCGCACGTTGCAAAGTTCATCAGGAACAACATCATCTGCCGCTACGAGGTCCCGAACGAGATTATTTTAGATAATGGTTACCACTTCAAGAAGGAAGTGATCGATTTGTTGGAGAAATACAATGTGGCTTTTCACAAGTCATCTGCATATCGGCCACAAACCAACGGAGCAGTTGAGGCCGCCAACAAGAATATTAAGCACATTTTGCAAAAGATGGTGGAAACCTATCGGGACTGGCCAGATAAGCTGCCATTTGCTCTGTGGGGCTACCGGACTTCAATTCGAACTTCTACTGGGGTGACTCCGTATTCCTTGGTCTATAGGATAGAGGCCGTTCTACCTATCGAAATTGTGGTTTCGTCATTACGAGTATTGGCTGAGTGTTAGATAGCCGAGGCAGATTGGCAGCAAAACAGATTCGAAGAACTCATGCTCTTTGATAAAAGTTGGCTGAAAGCACTGTATCATGTTCAGGGTTATCAATGACGAATTACCAAGGCTTTCAACAAGAAGGTTAAGTCCTGGAATTTGAAAGAAGGAGATTTGGTGCTCAAAGACAACCGAGCTCCCATCTACGACCCTAGGGGCAAGTTCAGACCTAATTGGACTGGTCCTTACATCATCAAGTCTATCTGGTTGGGTGGAGCTGTCGTTCTAATGGACCTAGATGGCCTAGAGTTCTCCCAACCGATCAACATGGACAAGTTGAAGAAATATTTTCCCTGAGTGGCTCGCTAGGCCGAAAACCCAAAAGGGTGACCTAGGCAAAAGTTAGAGCATAAAAATTTTGAAATAATAAAAAGTGAGCTTGCAAGGTTGAAAACCCAGAAAGGGTGGCCTTGGCAAAAGTTAGAGCGCAAAAGGAGAGAGTTAATACACGAGTGAACCAGAGTCGAACTACGTAAGGCTTGATTCCCATCATTGGGATACGTAGGCAACTTCATCCTGAAGTCCAGCCATAAACACTCCCCAATCAACTTTGTCCATGTGATCATGTTCGGTCATCTTTGTCTATTTTGCATTCAGGAGCTCGGTTGTGATCTCCGGTACAGTGTTATTCAGACTAGGGGCAACATTCCAGTTACTGGGATTCGGGTTGTACATCTCAGTGATAGATCTCAGGCGTGTCCAGTTTTGATCCATATCGAAAATGGCATTGAAAAGTTTTAATAAAAGTTGATTTTGCTCAAATTAATATTTTTACAACTTAGACCATTTTTTTGGACCAAACGAAAAATTTTCAGTACCTACAACCTTCAATTATATTGATTTCAATACAAAGTTCTCCTACTCGTGGATACAAATTGAAGTTGCTTTTCATTACATTCATAAAGAAAACCTGAAAGTTCTGATTAAAAGCAAATAAATCTGGGGCATAGTCAGGTGTTCCTGCATCTCCTCCCCGAGCTAGTAGAAGCCTATGATGCCAAAGTGGGCCCTACCTGTGCCTCTTCATTGAGCCAATCTATGCACTCATCAAAGAGGGTGCAACTGAAAGTGGGAGCGGGGGCCAGAAGCTCTCTCGTCTTCTATGCTGCGGCATACCGAGCTAGCTGTGTGCCTCAGATTGGAAATGTAGCAGGGTACTCTATCCCCTCCTCTGGACAAGTCTGATCATGTCCGAACTGGCACCGGATCCGAAACGGAAAGTAAAAGACACAGTGTGTCAGGCCAATCAACTGAATCCTAGGTTGGCGGGTCATGCTGTAGCTCATCGCCGGCAGATTGAGCCAAGGGCAGCGCCAAGCAATGTGGTCTGCAGACAAACTGCACATCCAGTTGTACCACTATCCCTCATCAGGGGCATCGACTAGACATCGTCAGAAGAAATAGCTGCGAGCTAAATATGCCGAGCATGAGTCCACCACTCTCAATTTATCCATCAACCACACCTGGGGAGGGATGAAAAATGAAAGATTAAATAATAGAGAGGTGTACGTTGAGACAAAAGTAAGAAAAAAGTTTTAAGAGAAAACCCGAGCCTGAGGGCCGAGTGATGTGAGCAATATATGTGAGATGGGGTGGGGAACATTACCTGCAATAGTAGTGGACTCCCTACGAATCTAGTCGTCTCCCGGCGATGAAAAGCGTCCAATCCCATCAACGTCTCAGCTAGCGTCATGGCGATGCAGCTCTTGCCCTCTTTTAAGCCCTTGGCGACTTCAATCAAATGAGTACTAAACCCACCAGAGCTTGGGGCAAACAAGAAATGACACAGCATGCATAAGCAAAGCGCATGTCGCCAATAACCCTGCCAATGATAGTCGCCGCGATCACTGGCATCAAAAAACCGACAAATCAAGCTCGGAATGTCCAGCTCTCTGTCGTGAATCAATGACCGAGTGTCGTGCATAGTAAGGCCGCACATCCGTCCTAAGGCTTGGACGTGGCCGAACCGGAGCTGAGGCAAGACTTCTTCATTGCGCTCGGATTCCATTAAAGCTTGGAAATCCTCGAAAGTGGGACACATCTCTTGTCTGCTAAAGCTAAAGACGTGTGTCACCAGATTTCAAAACCTTGCCGTGGCATGGAGGAACGGAAAATGCAGCGGGGTGCGGCTCAACGTGAATAGTGCATTTATGCCGAAGCCCCGAAAATTCAGCTTTTCCGAGCCATCCAAATTGGCAATCCAACTTGTGAGATTCTGGACAAGAAATGCTTCCATTTGGTGCAAAAACTGAGTTGAAATGGAGAAAACTACGAAGCTGAGGCTTTTGTAGAGGATAAGGTGTTGAGTGGAAGACAGGTGTCAGCATTCTAGAGGTGCTTGACTCAACCACCATAGCAGAACCATCAGACTTAGCCGCCTCAAGGCGCTCAGCCTCTAGCTCCAAATGACGCGATATGTCTTCGAATGTTTTCACACTCTCATTATGCATCATGTTCTGCTTCATCTGCTCCCAAGAATTTGGCAGAGAGCGAATAACAGCTTGTACTTGCTGCTCTTGAGTCAAATTGTGCCCAGTAGCTGCAAGCTCACGTATCATGGCTGACATGACCCTCAAATGCTGCTTCATCGAGTGATGCGCCCTTTTCTGATATGAGTCAAAGTTCAGAGTCAGCCCACGTAGCTTTGCCAAACAGGTAATACCAAACTTTTGCTTGAGAGCTTCCCACATCTCAAATGCAGTCGGGCAATGCTCAAACTCACTAATCAAGTCGTTATGCATGCTGCTCAACAGAGTAAAGTGCACACACCGATCTTTGTTACGCCAAGTCTGAAAGGTTTTAAGATCACGACGATGTTGAGTTGTATTGCCCTGCTCTGGCTCAACCATCACTTGCTCAAGTGTGGTCAACACTTCTTACTCATTGAGGAGGTATTGGATCTTACGGCGCCATATATCATAATTGTCACCATCCAATTTCTTTCCCTTAGTTAAGTCTGCCACCACTGTCTTAGTAGCCATTTCTACATACAGAGTAAACAAATGCGCAGGGGATATTAATGATAGCAACACAAAAAATCATTTTGCAGCAAAAAAAAAAACTAAATTAAATAATGATAATATTACGCATGTCTCAAGATCGAAAATTTGCTATGCTCGTAATCATCTCTTGCGCCTCTAATGATAATTATCAAAATTTAATTTAATTCTATGCGCAAAAAACAATCAATCTTCCACTACTTATGGCATATACAAAGCATGATAAATTCCATACAATAGCATCTTAATGTAAATTTACAAATAACTCATGCTATATTCATTTAATAATGGAATTCAAATAAATAAATAAATAAATAATCATGCTTCTTTAATTGCAACATATTACAAACCCTAAAAAAAATATGCTGTATTCAATATTCAAATTATGCCATAATAAAAAGTACATCATTCTGGAATTTTCAGGAATTTTTCTGAAATTTTCTGGAATTCTAAATAACTAATAAACACATATAAAATTAGAAATAAAAAATTCTAGAAACTGATAAACTGAAAAATTATAACAGTAAATAGCAAAACATTTCAGAAGTCTACAATAAATTTTCAACCCCAGAAAATTATTTATGCAATACCAGAAGCATTTTAAAGCATAAATAATGAATTATTATCATAGAAAAAAATACTTTTTATTTTCATAAATTTTCAAAATTTTACAGAATATGAAAAATTTAATTATGAGTCTAACAGTACCAACCACGTATAAAACAAATCTATAACGAAATAATTATGACCATTTAACGCGATTCAGAATTAAAAACAAAACAAACAGTGCCTTATGCATCAGCAGCCAAGCCAGCCAAGTCGGCGGAGGAAAACGGCGCGGCTTAGCGTGCCGCTTAGAACGCGGCTCAGCGCGCGGCGCGCGCGTGGATTGCCCGTTGATGTGCGCGTGATGGCGCGCGGAAGCACGTCGGAAGCGCATCTGGTGCGTGGCAGCGCGTGGAAGCGCATATAAGCCGCTCACGGCATCAGGTGGCGCGTGAGGCCCACGCGCCACCTTCCAGGGTGTTTTTTGGTCCAATTTCAGTACTGCCAGACTCCATTTTCCAAAATAAAATCATTTATGGTATTAAAAATGACATTAATGAACATAAAAATAGGTATTTTATGCTCTTAATCTAATGAGAGCAGACATCTTCCTTCTTTATTAATATTCATGTATATAATGTGTACATGCTCATATAAAAATTATACACATGAATAAAGAAAACACGAAAATACCCATATATGCTCTGATACCAATGTAAATCAAAGTATAACGCAGCGGATGAAAAGTTTTCATAGTCATACCTTTTCAACAGAGTCTGAATTGAAGGATCTCGTGGGTAAATCACGTGCTTCCAGAATGTGAACAACCAACCTAGCAGTGGAGTGATACTACAAAATGAGTATCACCCACACAAGTCACAGTGCAAAATGGCTTTATCGTTGTTTTCTGGGAGAGAGTCAGTATATGGGAAAAATATAAAACATACGTTGTTTTTTTCTGATTAACCATATCCCATATCATATCAGATATATAAGATATCTATATCATCTATCCATATAAGTTGATATGATAGATATAGATATCCTGAGTGGTTATCCAAACAGGTTTTGAATTCAAATTCAAACTTATTTGGATAAGGTTCAAAAGGTTCAAAGGGTTATGCCACATGGGCGCCCAATTTGTAACAATAAGCAACTTGGCAAGTTGGCAACTGATTTTAGAATAAAAGGGAACTTACTTCTCCTTACTTTCTTTTCCTTTTTTTTTTTCCCCCTTCTCAAAATGGCCAATTATGGAGATATGCTTCAAGAGAATTTGAAAATAGAGTTAAAATTTGTTAAAGATAGGATATTATTGCAATTATAAAAATACTTCAGATTCTTTTTGACCATTACCAAAATACTTTATCAAGTTCTTATTTGCAAAAGAGTTAATGAAAGTGGTGGGCAACATAGTATATAAGAAAGTGCAACATGTTACAAACTGCTGGAAAAATGTGAAATAATTACAATTACACAGAAAGGGTTATAGAACTCTAATGACTATATAGCATATTAATTAGGATACAGGTTGGAGTGAAAATTCTTTGGAAATTAGGCCAAATTCCTGCACTAATAAATCAAGATAGATATAGAGGTCAACCAAAGAAAAAAAATGAATCAATAGTTGCCACAACTGTAGCCTCATGTGCAACAATACAATTCTCCAAAAATCAATGGAATTTACCAAAATAGATGATGCAAAACCACATCCCACACAATGTGAATAGGTAGGTGAAATGCAAAATCAAACTAAACTATATATAATCCAAGTTTTTATAGAACTTTAAGTCAATGGCTGAACAAGCATTGACTCCAATTGTACTAAATCAATACATTTGGAACAAAATTGTATCGCATGGATTCAAATTCTAGAAATCAACCTACCATGAATCGGATCTCTTGGAAAAAAAAAAAAAAGTGACTTAGTCATGAAGTAATGAAAAACATTGGGGGAAAAAATGGACAAAGCTTATTGATTAAGTTGAGAGAAATTACTTGGTTTGAGTGTGTGTGACCTGAAAAATGGCAGAGTCGAGATGAGTACTAGACTTCATGGTAGAAGAAATACCAATCAGATAAGTATGAGTTCTTCAACACTAGTACTTGATCTCCCAAATCTGAAAAATCATAGAATGAGCACTGCTATGAAAATCTTTCTACATTGTTTTGGTCAAGAATAGGAAGTCTTGCAATATAAACTTAGAGCAAACATCAAAGGTAGTTAAAATATGAACAATGCTAAAATACTAAAATTCATCCAAATGTTCATGTAGAAAAGAGGAATTGATAATGCTCATAACTATATCACATGGAGAATTACAAAACAGCACGCATATTATTGAAAATAAACAAAAGCCTGTACTACATTAAACTCAAGGAGTAACTTCCATCAAGAGCTATGGCATACATTGGCCTTGTTTGGTTTGTGTTTTGAGATGTTATTTCAAAAATAATTTTCTGGAGAGTTTAGAAACTTTGAAAAAAAAAATAGTGATGATTGATGTGTTGTAGAGAGAAAAGTGACTTTGGAATTAAAAAAAAAAAAATTCAACCAAACATGTTTTTGGAATTTTTTTTTCTCCAAAAGCATGTTTTGAGATTCAAACCAAACATGCCCATTCAATTCAAGTTCATTTTGAGTATTCTATAAATCTATTGAGTTTTTGGAGTACTTATAATGTCACGCCCCCAAAATAATACAATAAAGATAACTCATATGCGGAATAAATATGAGAAACAACATGCTTTCAAATATCAGAGTTCACTGTTTAACAACCAGTCAAATGCCATGTAGGCTTATATGTTTCCAAGTCATTGCTTGGTTACACAAAAGAGTCTCGCTCATTACATCTTAAGCCCTTGGCTTTACAAATAACAAACATACACACATAAGGCATAATTAAGAAGCTCTTGCTTCCTAAAACTCCATCCACGCTATTGCCTTGGAGGAAGCATCTCACCTGTACCTGAAAATGGTATTCCCATATAGGGTGAGCCAACTGCCCAGTAGAAATAATCTAACATAATTTATGAGGTTTAGCAAAGGTATAAATACCACGTACATAAACAATACCGATCCTGAAACATCCACAAAACCTGCATATCTATATGCCACTAAGACTAACCTTATTTCATTTTCCTTTAATTTCATTTCCAGTTCATATATGCTACTCAATTCATGAGTTAAATTCGTTATCTTTCAACAATCAAAATGAGACTACAACTCAATGATTTTCCAATTATGCAAAACTCACATAAACACTTCAAACCTGCCATTTTACGGATATTTTGTCCGAAGGAATCGACACCCATTTATATATAAAATTTTGGGTCTTTCACTCATGACACTCCAGCCAACTTACTTTAAATGGAGTCCATCCCATTTCTCCTCCCAAACAAATATACATATGCAATGTATTTATAAACATAATCACATATGGAGTACATCCCCTTTCTCCTCCCAATAAACATACATATACAATGTATCTATAACATGGTCATATTCAATAACACCAACGATGGATTAGCATTAAATCACCTAATCCTCATGTAATTTCTACAACAATCATAGCGATCCTCCACCGATAGCCCAATGCAATTATTTCTAAAGAGATGTTCGATATCAAAATAAATAGTTTATTCAAAACTTCCATAGGGGAGACAATACATATCCAATATCACCACTTATAATCACAACCTTCCAATTTCGCGTTTTCAATGTTAATCCCAATTATTTATGCAAAATAATAATTTAATCAAAATTAGGGCAAAATCCCCATTTCACCAAATATCAACCCAAACACCAAAATCAACTATTTTGGCACAACATGATCTTATATTTAAGCCTCATACTCGTTTATCTCATGTTCATCAAAACCCCTATTTTCATTTCACACCCAAATCCTAGATTTGTCCAAACCACAACCAAATCTCATCATCTATACATAATAGCAAATAACTAAGCTAAAAACCATATTAGAGTGTAGAAAATCCCTACCTCAAGTTTGAAGAAGAAACGAGTTGAATCCCCAAAATCAATGATGCATAAACTTGATCTCCACCGCACACAACGTAGCCCTCGCCTAGATAACCAACTTTGATGAAGGACTTGGATCTAAATCCCAATGGATTTGGAGAAATCAAAGATCTTGTGAGGTTTTTGGTAAGAAATGTAGAGAGAAGGGAGAGGAAATGTTTTTAGAGAGAGAGAGAGATATACAAAAAGTGACATTCAATTAGCCCAAAGAGAGCAGAAAAGAAAAAATTCTAGATCTACCTAACTTCCCGCACCTCCAACCGCACTTGCCTTTTTAGCAGTGTGCTTCAGCCCCCTGCCCTGTTTTCCGCACGTGCAGCCTCATCCCCGCACATGCAGCCCTCTCCCGCACTCCAGACCGACCGAGCGGACAAGCAACTTCGAATGCGTTTTGCATTTTTGTTTTGAGGGGCGCTGCCCTTCAATCCCGCCAAGGAGAGCTGCCTACTGGACCACCGCGAGCTGACCGGGCAGCTCGACCCCTGACCGGCCTAGTCGAAGTGGCAAAACATAAAAGAAGGATCGAAACCGGGATTGCTACATATAAAATATAAAAATCTTATAGTTCATGCTTCAGTCGAGCATCACTATCCATTCATGGCAAACACACAGTGCGTTTTTTTTTTTTTTTTTGCAAAAATTAGAGATATATCAATTAGCTTACATACAAGAGATGGGCTTTCATCACGCAATAAATTTGCTAAAGTAATAGGGTGAATTGAGGAAATCCAAATATATATATATATATATATATCATCATCTAAAACCTAGCCATATGAGAATCATCATCTAATATTGTATCAAAAAATTTATGAAAAATCATAGGTTGAATTTCACGAACAACTAATACAAAAATTCAACATAATCACTCAAAGAACAAAAAGGACACATAATTCCTAACATTTAACATCTCATGTTTGTTCAGTTCGGTCTATTATATTTTATATATAAAATAATGTAAATGGGTGACTGTAATGGGTTTAGAAAATTAAGGAAATGCACTAACGTAAACTGAATGCCAAGGGGAATAAGCATGATATCAAGTCCTTAATTGAATCCACTCAATTCCTAGTAGAGGAACTATCACTATTAGAATCTACGAATGAAGTATTATATTCAATTAATAAATGTATTTCACAATCAACCAGTAACCCTTTAATGGAAGTTGAATTACAATTGAATATAGAGATGAAAACAAAACAAATATCATTTATCTATTGAAGAAGAACCAGAGTCATTGCTAGAACTGCTCTAACTACTTGATCTTCTCACAAAAATAATAGCATATAATGAACAACTGAAATTCTCAAACTAACAATTCTTAATTGTTTCAATCAGAAGGGTTTTAACAATCATATTCATAAGTGATCAACTGAAAAACATAACACTAAAGTAGTTGAAACTAATTACACAGAAATTGATCTTCAATTTGATATATAAATGTTGAGTTTTATCTTTGTTTAATCCAATCAATAATGCTAGTTAGATTTATTTGATAGAAATGGCACCCGTGAGAGCATAATTTCATAGGCAAAATGGTAAATTCAAACAACACCAGAGCCATAGATTATCTATAGAATAGTTTCAAATCAAGCACCAAGACAACTGCATAAGTCCAAATTATGCAATTTTCTGATGAAACAAAACATACCTTAAACTATAAATAATTGATTTATTATTTTAGCTTATTTAGGGAAATGCCCCTGCAATGCAAATGTGCATGTGTGTGAATTATTAAAACACCACATACTCTACAAGTAACTTAAAAAATAAAACTATGGCTACAAGAAGCATAAATAGAATTGATTTTAGAAGTGTAAAGGAGAGGGAGAAATCGATCGATCATGAAAAGAAATAGGCAGTTAGTGCATGCCAAAAATCGATTTTGAGAGAAAGAGAGAGAGAGAGAGAGAGAGAGAGAGAGAGGGGTCCATACATGATATCTAGTTAGAGAGAACACCTTCACTTCAACGATGGAACCCAACAGAGGCTTGTAGTTCTATTGTTGCTGAAAATCAAGGATTGTATAGAGATTCCACAATGGAACCCAGCAAAGGCTTCTTCTTGTTAATGGAAATCAAGGGTTACACAGAGAAAGAGAAAGAAGAAGGGGGAGAGACGAAATAAAGAGAGTGAGGGAAGTGGGATGGAAATGAACAATGATACATAGCTCTAATTCGAGAGCTCTAAATATAGCTCTAATGAGTTAGCAAGTCAAAAGAAGATAAAAAAACACCAATAGAAAGTACAATAATGTTTGGGAGCTTTAATTTGAGAGTTCTAATAGAACTCTAATGATGTGGAGAGTGCTCATGTGATTTTGGGCCCTACACTCCACTCGCTATCTCTCTCTACTCTCTGTCTCTTTTCCACCTCATTAGAGCTTCTATTAAAATTACTATTTTAGAGTTATGTATCACTACTCTAAAAAGTAACAATAATTACACATGGCCTAGTGCCACATAATTAGAACTCTTTTATTTATTTATTTATTTTGATCAGATAATTAGAACTCCTTTAGAGTTCTTATTTTAGAGCTACCAAACATTTTTGGATGGAAATAAAAGGTTAACCGGTTGCCCCGGTTTTCGATCTTTTACTATTAAACAATTCAATGATCTTGATCAACTCTTTATAATCTAAGGGCTAATAATTAGGCTGCATATAGTGTGCAACCTTAAAGGCACACTTAAACAGAACCCTAAAAAAAAATGTATAAAAGGAATTAGTAATCTTACCAAGATAAAAGGTTAATCTCAAATATTGGGCAAAAATGTGCTCAATTTTGTACCAAAACTTTCAAATCAAGATAATTTCGTTATGACAGATCAATGGCATGAAAAGGAATAAAGTTAAATTTTTCTAATTTTCTCCTCAAAAAATTAAATAGCGACAAGGCACGCTAATAAAACACATAATTTAACAGTTAAAAAAAATAGATCAGGCCTAAATACACACAAATCAAGACAATTGATGCTTTGTAATTCTCATATAGGTAAGGAAATTCAAATTCATTAGCATGCATTCTATTATTATTTAAGGATCATCTACTTGGCGGGAAGGTCTCTCAGGTCTCAAGTTAGCTTCAAAATCAGTACACACAAATCAAAAAGATCAATTACATAGAAAAATAGCTAACGAAAATCTAAATTGAAGAATGTGGAGTTTTATTATAATTATTTAAAATTAATTAGAATTTAATTATAATAATTAAAAGTTTAATTTTTATAGGATTTTATAAGATTTTTTGAAGTTTGTTTATTTAATATATTTTTTGATTTCTTATAAATATATCTATATAATAAGTCACAAAGGTTTTTGAATTTATGTCAAAAATATATGTGAGATACATTTTGATCTAATGGCTGAGATTAATCCCAAATTTATATCAATGGTTTAGATCATTTCTAATATCTACACATTTCCTTTGATGTTCCCGCCCAACTTGGCTGTTTCTCCACTCTTCTCTCTCAGTATCTAACCTCTGTCTTCCCATCACAAATGATTTGCCTCCCCATCTACCCTCTGTCTACCCACCTTCTCTCTCTATTTCTCTGCCTACCCTCTCTATCTCTCTCTTCCTCTCCGTTCTTCTTCTTGATTTTTTTTAAAATCTCAGCTTTTGCCTTCATCACAGCCTTTATCAGAGTCTTCATCAGAGCTTACACAGAGCATTCATCAGAGCTTACACCATTCCACTCTCACCATTGTTCACTCCGGTTCGACATCACTTCGGCTGCTGGGTTAGTTTATCACTTTGGCACTGGGTTAGTTTTTTTGTAGCTTGAATTCTGACTTTCTGCTGGGTTAAAACTCATGTTAATAACAAAACTGCTTTGCTGAATGAATTTCTGCTGGGTTAAAACTCATACATTTGTGACTTTGTGCCTTAAAACTCTGCTGCCTTGAATTCCGACTTTGCCTTAAAATTCTGCTGGGTTAGTTTATCACTCCAGAGATGAATTTCAGAATAAAAATTAAAGAGTACTCATGTTAATAACTCATGAATACTCATGTTAATAACTCATGTTTAAAGAGCACTCATGAATTTCAGGTTGACTGATTTCCTGTTTTTTACACCGTGCCTTGAGTAAAAATTAAAGAATACTCATGTTAATAACTCATGCTAAAATAACTCAATCTAAGAGAAAGACAAAGAAAGTGTTGTTGAATGAATTTGACTTCCTGTAGTCATCAAATTCAAATTGCCATTTTGATTTCAGAATTTGAATGAATTTGACTTCCTGACCATGAACCCAATTGCCATTTTGTGAATTTTCATTCATACCAATCCCACAATCACCATTTTTGAGTAATTTTTTGGGTTATTCGATTCAAACCCAGAAAAAATGAGGGTGTGAAAAAGTTGTGAAAGATCGAAGTGGGTTGTGGAAGTTTTAGAGGGAGACTGAAATTGGGGAAGAGTTGGGAAAGAAGAGACAGAGAGGAGAGAGAAAGGGCTTGATTTTAGAGAGAGAGAGGGGTTGGGTTGGTACGAAAGAGAGGGAGAGGGGTTGGGTTGGTACGAAAGAGAAGGAATGACCTACAGTTGTTTGGTTGATGATGCAATTAAAGCATTTTAAGTGAGGGAAAGATTAGCTGGTGTTTGTTTGTTTGTTTATTAAGAGGATAAAACATTTGCTGTGCATAGCTGTGCCCTTTTGGGATTCAAAAATTAAAACAGCCTCTACTTCTGCAGATCTCAATTCTATCTCCAACTCCATCCATTTATATCTTCTTTTTATCTCATTTTGTTATGTATTTAAGTTGTACTCTATCTAAAAAAAAAAAATCACAAAACAAAACAGAAAGGTAAATTGCATTATCTGTCTCTCTAGTTTTAGCTAGATTTTTTTTTTTTTTGAGTTTTGTAATTTTAATTTCATCAATTTAAGTTTCATACTTTTAATTATATTTTAATGTGATCTTCCATCAATTGTCTGGTAATATTTGAGATGAAAAAATCCACAAAAGACTCATGTGAACCACATGTTTTTTTTTTTTTTGATTTATCAAATTGAAATGTAGAAGAAACATGTTAATTAACATGGCAATTTTGAATGAATTCTGAAATCACTGATGATATAGGCCGTCCCGGGTGGATGGGTCAGGCTGGCCCAGGTTCTTCAGGTTCTGGTTTCGGGTGATGATTCCGTCAGATGACCTGCAAGCAAGTCCAAAGGGGGACGGGGCAGTCCCCCAGTGAACCCTCCGGCGAGAGAATTAGTAGAAGGAAGACCGGAAAATGTAGTGAAGAAGATAGAGAAATGAAAAGCTTAACCTTATTCTTGTGCTTCTCTTGTTGCTTATATCCTTTGGTAATCATTTCACTGTCCTTTGTGACGTGCCCCCCTCTTCGCCGAAAGCCTGTGCCGTAGCTTACCTTGTTCAGAGTGAGGGGGCTTTGTTCCGACGGGGAGGTGTTGTCGTAATAAATGCTGTGATGGGCTGCATTAATGGTGATGTGTTGTGGCAATAACTCTGTAGATCTTTGTCTGCTGATGTGGCCTGTGTCTCATCTGTCATGTGTCCAAATGCCCTTGGGTGATACAGTCCAGGTGGACTCCAGCTGTCCTGGGCTTTGCCAATTAAGTTATGCTACGGGTCCGAGGTGATGGGTTCGGGGCGGTTTGCCGTGGGCTGTATGCCCCGTGGGCCTGTCCATGTCAATCACAAAATCAAATTTGACTTCTGTAGTCATCAAATTCTGAAATCACAAAATCAAATTTGACTTCCTGTAGTCATGAAATTCTGAAATCAAATTCTGAAATCAAATCACACGGTGTAACTCAAAAAATTTCAGAATGATCTTTCATGATCTTTCTCTAGCTGCGAAGTGATCTGGTTGGTGTAGGACTCATCAAATGCTATATAGATCACTTCGCAGCAGCTAACTCATCAAATGCTACACATGATCTTTTATATATAGCAATTTGATTTCCTGTATAGTGCTAAAATAACTCATGCTAAAATAAAGGAAACAGAATTTCAATAACTCATGTGTTATCTCATGTTAATTTCAGAATTTCAATAACTCATGTGAGTCCTTGGAAGCTATCTCCTTATTCTCACCTTCATTAACATCTACATATATTGACTCTTTGTTGATTTCATAATTTTTTTCCGAATTATCTTGATTACTCTTTGTTGTATTTTTTTAGTCAGATACAATGTGTTATCTCCTCTGTTATTGTGTTCCTTTATTCCTTTAGTCAAATACATTGTGTTCCATTGTGTTCCTTTATTCCTTTACATTCTGTATATGATCTCATTTTACTGGGTTTGTTTTTGGCTCAAGGTTCTGTCTGTTTTTGGTTGTCTTCGGCTCCCTTCGAACTCCCACTCGCAAGGTAAGACGCTGTTGTGTTTTTCCGTTTTTGAATTCTGAACTTTGAATATTTTTAATTTTGAATCCTGAATTTTGGCCCTAAATTCACCTAAATTTTGCTCCCTTCGGCTGGATAGAAAATTCCAAATTGATTGATTACACTAGCAAATAGATAGCTATACTTCTTCTGACTGATAGCTATACGTCTTCTTCTTCTAAAATTATACATACTACTAACCAAAATTTGTTAAAATTATATATGTTTGTAGCTTGAATTCAGAATTTAGGTGATAGTTAAATTCTACTGTATTCGGCTGCCTTCGAACTTCCACTCTTGAATTCTGAATCTTGAATTATAATGTATTCATAATGAAATCTTTCTCTCACATATAGTAATTTTGGGAAGTATATTATAATGTATTCATTATAATATGAAATCTAATAATATAAAAGAGAAACCAGAGAATATTATTAATCTTTCTCAGTTTATGATATGAAATCTTTTATATTTTTTAAATATGAAATCTTTCTCTCACATATAGTAATTTTGGGAAGTAAAATTGATTATACAAATAAGAAAATGAGGATTTGATTTGTAGTCAAGTGAAATTCATGATTTTTGGTAAATTTTATTAACACAAATGAGGATTTGATTTCGGGTTGAAAATAAACGTTTATTTTTTTAAAAAACTTTAAAAGAAATTATTTTTATGAGCCTATTTTACATAGGATCATATGCAGTAACAAAAATTCCCATCAGCTATTAGCAAATCTATTTGTATTTGACTTTCAATCGTTAAAATTGTCTACACATAAAGTATTAAGGGTCAAAATCAATTTTTTATTTTAAAAATAAATTTTCTTACATTACACGGGTCACCTACTAATTTATCATAAAATAAAAGAAGTTGTTTCTTCTTCTTTTTTTAATTTAATTTAATTTAATTTAGGGGAACAACATACAGGTGGTAGAAGAGAAAAAAATTATCCACATACGGGATGTAAGTGTGTTTTTAGTGGAATGTAAAAGAAAGACTGTAAAAATACAAATGTTACTTATACCTCATGTGTTGATTATTTTTTTCTTCCCCTTTTTCCACCTCTCTATAGCCCTTTTAAATCGTAGTACATGATGGTTGTACTTTAATTACTGTTACCATGCGTGCTTGAGTAATATATGAATATTGATCACATATCAAAATATATTTTCTAATGAGAGGAAGGTGGAATATCATATCACATAATCATATAGGCTCATGTGCTTATGTTAAAATTTTAATCATGTTAACTGATTCTTTTGTCTCCTTTTTATTTATTTTTTTTATTTTTCCTCAGCAATGCTATAATTCTAGAACAAATAATCCGTAAAAGTCCCATAACACTATTTTTTAATATACAACATTAATTCAAAATTCATAGCTACTTTTTAGACATTTTTCTGGGCAGCATAGATTTTCTTTTTCTTTTCCTCTTTTGGTTGGGGAGGGGAGAAATAAATATTAGGTATAATTGTGGTATCTATCACATGACAGTATTATTATTTAATAAAAAATTAGGATATGACTATAATTGAATTTGTTAGAGATAATAAGAGTCATCATAAAAAATTAGGGGTACTTAAGTGTAGGTCATAATAAGTGAATTTATTGTCTAATTAGTTAGGAAATGAATTTATTTATCAAAAAAAAAGGTCACTAATTGTAATTTTCAGCGACAATTTATAAAAATCATGACAAAAAATTAATTATTTGAACTATTAAGCATGATCTTTTATAAGTTTCAGTGACAATTTATAAAAATAAGAAAATTACAAAGATCTTTAGTGCTCCTCTCTCTATTTGATTTTACACATAGGTCTTTGCAATTTGTGTGCTGAGTCTTAAGAAGGTCATGGGTATTTGGTAGGTCTTATTTTAAATTTTTTTTAAATGAAATATCTCTCACATATAGTAATTTTGGGGAGTAAAATTGATTATACAAATAAGAAAATTGGCTAAATCTTTAGTGCTGCTCTCTCTATTTTATTTTTATTTTTTTAATCAGCTGTTGTACATAGAAAATTGACTAAACCATTAAAGGTATCTTACTTCTTTAATATGTTGCTTGGCTTCCATTGGGAATTAAATTGTTCAATTTGCTTTTAGTTTACGATTTTTTTTTTTAAATTTAATATTATCATTTGTAAATGTTTTGCAATAATAGATTAATCTACAATAATAGATAGATATATAATACTTGATCTTAAAATGTAATTTATCCAGTTTAATGTAATTTATCATCTGGATTAAAATGTAATTTATCCAATTTAATCTTAACATTATGTTTCTTACATGGATTTAATTTTTTAAAAGGTTTTGGATTTTAATTAATACTTGATGGGTTCTATTTTTTAAATGGGTTTTAATTTGTTTACATTTTTTGAACAGTATTTAGTTCTTCTATGTTGTGTGCTTTTGGATGATTTTTATTTCAAATAGCTTAAATTTTTAGTCCTAACTCCGGTGGGTAAATTGAAGTGTAAAACATTTGGTTGATTATGTCGCTATTCATAAAATTGGTCTGTCTTAAATTTTTAAAATTTGGTCAAGATTTGTTTAAATTTGGTCAATTTTGCTGCATTATTAGAAAGAAGTCAAGTACTCTCTCTCATACCTTAACCCAAGGACCTTCACAATTATTTATTTTTTGGTTCTTCTTGGAGGCTTGAGTGCTAGATGTCGTAGTAGTGGGTAGTTTTGTAGATTAACTTGATATTGAAAATCATGTGTGCACTGCTACTTGCATTGTGCCCTTGGTGAGGCATAGTCGGGTTGCTTCATCGTAGTTATGTGATGATATCTTTTGATGTAATGTGGGCTTCTATTCTCCCTTTTATTTATTTATTCTTTCAAAAATAAAAACCTAGGCTTAGGCGCCCATAGGATTGTTTGACAAAAATGCATTATTCATTTCTATTCAACTTACTAAACCATCAAGCGCATCACTAATCACTGGAATGCTCAGTTGAAGAACTCTACATGCTCAATTTTGTTTTTCAAAAATAGATGCAATCAACCATGATTTAGTCACCCTTTTAATGAAAGAACATTTCATTTAGTAGGTCACACAAGTATGCAAGATATAGAGAGAGACATCACTACGATATACCTTTACACAAAAATTGTACCATTCAAATGTAGTATATTTGTTGTGTGATTCTAAAAAGAAAGGGGCTGTTTTTTTTCATTTAATTTTTTTTTGAATATCTAGAGTTCCTAATTAAAAGAAAAACTTGAAAGACTTGGTATTTTAACATTTATGTGTAATATGGCAAGAGAGTTTATGTTTTTTTTTTTCTTTTTTTGGCACATTTTTAAAGGAGTATAGTATTCTATGTTGTATTTCAAAAAAATTTGGTGAATGTATATATGTGTATATTACTTTAGTTGTCTTTATGAACATCTTTTGTAAAGCATACATATTTTTGGTGTATGATAAATTTACAAGTTGTGTATGACATGTTAGTGACACATCTTTTGTAAAGCATACATATTTTTGGTGTATGACAATATAATTTTTGGTGTATGACATGTTAGTGACACATCTTTTGTAAAGCATACATATTTTTGGTGTATGACAATATAATTTTTGGTGTATGACATGTTAGTGACACATCTTTTGTAAAGCATACATATTTTTGGTGTATGACAATATAATTTTTGGTGTATGACATGTTAGTGACACATCTTTTGTAAAGCATACATATTTTTGGTGTATGACAATATAATTTTTGGTGTATGACATGTTAGTGACACATCTTTTGTAAAGCATACATCTTTTGTAAAACTTTAACCCACTTTTTGTAAAGTTTTAACCTACTGTTTTGGTGTATGACAATATAACTTTATTTCTGTTTTTTGTTCAGTGTTTACACTTTTTTTTACTGCTTTTTATATTTTGATATGCAATATAACTTTAAAGCTTATATGTTTGTTTCTTAATTTACATTAAGATTAGGGGGAGTTGTTATTTTATTTGAGTTTTGTAGAGCGTGTAATACAAGCAAAATTGTTATAAGTTCTTTAAGAAGAAACATATTTCAATATATTTTTTCAGTATCTTTATCAAAAAATGACACAAACTTTATAAATTTCAACATAATACGTATAAATTATAATTGCATTTTAATCTTAAAATTATTTACATCGTGCCTTTAGGCACGGACATACGCTAATATATATATAAAACAGAGAACTAATAATTCAAATAGTACACTAAACAATCCCTGTGGGTGTAGGCCAGAGAAATAGATAGACCAGGCTAGTCGTGGAGGTAGGGAAAAACAGTGACTTGATTGGCCGTAATGGAGGGTGTTTTGGAAAGTGAGTTAGATGTCGTTTCTAAACTTTTTAATTTATTTTAAATTATATTATTTTTTAAATTAAAATTTTTATTGATAAATTTCATTTAAAAGTGTTTTAATTCAAAAAATTCATAAAGGAATTTTTTAATCCATTTAATTTCATGTATGTATAGTTTTATTCCATAAAGTCCTTTTTCTTGATTTACACTATTTTCTTGGACACTTATACCCTTATATTTAATTTTGATACCCTTATAAATATTTTTTGAACGGTTAGGAATTTTATGTTGTGAACATTCATATTTTAAAATTCACATGGATAGGAATGTAAAATTGGTCCGTGGGCGGTCCGAAACCCGCCCGCGAGCTAGGGCGGGCCCGGCCCGTTGACAATGTAAATATTCACATTGACATGTTAACATTCACATTAATAGGAGTGTAAAATTGGCCCGCGTCCCGTGGCGAGCCCGGTCCGGCCCGTTGACAATGTGAATATTCACATTGACATATTAACATTCACATTGATAAGAGTATAAAATTGGCACGCGGCCCATGGGCAGCCAAAAGTCCCCCCGCGGCCCGGGGCGGGCCCAGCCCGACCCGTTGACAATGTGAATATTCACATTGACATGTTAACATTCACATTGATAGGAGTGTAAAATTAGCCTGCGCCCCGTGGCTGCCCGAAACCTGCCCACTGCCCGTGGGCGGCCCGGGGCGGGCCCGACCCAGCCTGTTAACAATGTGAATATTCACATTGACATGTTAACATTCACATTGATAAGAGTGTAAAATTGGCCTGCAACCCATGAGCGACCCGAAGCCCGATCGCAGCTCGACCCTTGACATTGTGAATATTCACATTGACATGTTAACATTAATATTGATAGGAGTGTAAAATTTGCCCGCTGCCCGAAGCTTGCCCACGGCCCGGGGTAGACCCGGCCCGGCCCGTTAACAATGTGAATATTCACATTGACATGTTAACATGTACATTGATAGGAATATAGAATTGGCCCGTGGCCCGTGGGCTGGCCGAAGCCTGCCCACGGCCCAGGGCAGGCTCGTTTGGGTTCGGGCCCGAGCCGGTGGGTCGAGCCGATGGGCCTAGGCCTAGCCTCAGGCTTGGGTTGGGCTTGGGCGGGCCTGGCCATTTTTTTTTAATTCTTTTTAATTTTTTCTACCAAAATTTTATTATTTTCCACAAAAAAAGACACTAGGCCTCGGCGTGGGCCGGGCCTGGCCTCGGACCGAGCCTTGAATGGGCCTTAACCGAGCCAATGGGCCGGGCTGGGCTTCAAAGTGATGGCCAAGGCCCTAGTCTAGGGTCTCGGACTAGGCTCGAGCCCGGGCCCAAACGAGCCTTTCCCGAGCTGCGGGCGGGCTTCGGGCAGCCTACGTTCTTTTTTACTATTCCATTAAGTCCTATTTGAGGTAAGAAGACTAAAATACCATTTTCATCTACTTATATTCTATTTAGTCCACATTATTTTCTTATGTTTCAATAAGTCCTATGGGAGACATAACTACCAAAATACCTATAATGTGAATGTTCACATCGTCAATGTGAATGTTCATATCATCAATGCATAGAGGCCCGGGCCGGCCCATATCGAGCCTCGTGGGTGTCTGAAAAATTCGGGCCGGCCCCGCCCGGCCCACGGGCCAAAAAATTAGGCCCATGCCCTAGCCTTGGCACAAGGGTATTCGAGCTTTGGACGGGGCCGATGGATCGAGCCTCAGGTCAGGCCGGTGGGCCTAGCCTCGAGCTTAGGTCGGGCTTGGGCGGGCCTGGCTATTTTTTTTTAATTCTGTTTAATTTTTTCTACCAAAATTTTATTATTTTTCACAAAAAAAGACATTGCGCCTCAAGCGGGCTGGGCCTCGGACTGAGCCTTAAATGGGCCTTAAGTGGGCTGATGGGCCGGGCCAAGCTTCAAAGTGATGGCCTAGGCCCTAGCCTAGGGTCTCGGACATGCTCAGGCCCAGACCCAAATGAGCCTGCCCTGGGCCGTGGGTGGGCTTCGGGCAGTCCACGGGCCGCGGGCCAATTCTACATTTCTATTAATGTGCATGTTAACATGTCAATGTGAATATTCACATTGTCAACGAGCCGGGCCGAGCCTACCCCGGGCCGCGGGCAAACTTCGGGCAGCGGGCAAATTTTACACTCCTATCAATGTTAATGTTAACATGTCAATGTAAATATTCACATTGTCACGGATCGGGCAAAACCCACCTCGGGCTTCGGGTTGCCCACGGCCTGCGGGCCAATTTTACACTCTTATCAATGTGAATGTTAACATGTCAATGTGAATATTCACATTGTCAACGGGTCGGGTCAGGCCCGCCCTCGGCCGCTGGCCAATTTTATACTCTTATCAATGTGAATGTTAACATGTCAATGAATATTCACATTGTCAACAGGCCGGGCAGGGCCTGCCCCGGGCCGCCCACGAGCTGTGGGCGGGTTTCGGGCAGCCACGAGGCGCGGGCTAATTTTACACTCCTATCAATGTGAATGTTAACATGTCAATGTGAATATTCACATTGTCAACGGGTCGGGCCGGGCCCGACCCGGGCCGCGGGGGAGACTTTTGGCCACCCATGGGCCGCGGGCCAATTTTGTACTTTTATCAATGTGAATGTTAACATGCCAATGTGAATATTCACATTGTCAACGGGCCGGACCGGGCCTGCCCGGTTCCGTCCATGGGCCACGGGCGGGTTTCGCGCCGCCATGGGACGCAGGCCAATTTTACACTCCTATTAATATGAATGTTAACATGTCAATGTGAATATTTACATTGTCAACAAACCGGGCCCGCCCTGGCCCGACTCGAATTTTTTCGGGCACCCACGAGGATCGACATAGGCCGGACCCCTACACATTGACAATATGAACATTCACATTGACGGTGTGAACATTCACATTAGGGGTATTTTGGTAATTATGTCACCCATAGGACTTATTGAAACATAAGAAAATAATGTGAACTAAATGGAACATAAGTAGATGAAAATGGTATTTTGGTCTTCTTATCTCAAATAGGACCTAATGGGACCTAATGGAATAGTCAAAAAGAATATGGGTTTGATTGAATAAACCTTTAGAAAGTGGATTTATCAAAAAAGCTCTCATTTAAATTTTTTACATATTGTTTTTAAAAAAAAAAGTCAAAAAATTAAAATATCAACTTTTAATCATCTTTCTAAAATACCCTATCTGCCTTCAATTGACAGAAAAGCAAAGGCAAAGAAAAATTGGAACAATAATACTTAATTATTCAAAAATTATTATTTTGCGATTTAAATTTATTCTATATATAAATTGCACACAACATATATAAACTCAGGCCTCGTTTGGAAACAGGCTTTTTTAGTAACTTTTTGACTTTTTGGCTAAAATGTAATGTAAAAAAACTAGTATCTTTGGGATGACTTTTTGACTTTTTACGAAAAGATGTGCAAAAAGTAGAGAGAAAAGTGAATCTTTAACTTTTTGATATGGGTTGTTGGCTTTTTGATTTTTTAGTGACTTTTTAACTTTTTGACTAAAAAAGTCACTTGCCAAACGAGACATCAATTACAACCATGTAATCTCATTTGAGATAATTCTGAATAAATGAGGTAGGATACATAGAATTATTCAAATTGGAAAGTCCTAGATATTAGAATTTTATAAGATAAACCACATATAATATTTTCATACTAGTTGAGATCCCTTAACATTTTCATAGAAAAAATCCGACACAGAGAAATTTTATCCCGACACAGAAATTTCTTTGGTATGATCACAAAAAATTTTTATTGAGGGACCTTAGCTAATAAGAAAAAGGGTCTGGCTTTGGTCCAGTCCACCATCGGACTGGACCGTGCTGTTGGGCCCGTGGAGGCCCACTACGGGTCCCATTTTGAAAATCTGAACCATCCAATGTGTAGAACTCTTTGAGTACTATATGCTTGTAAAAAAGCACGTTGATCGGATATTGATAGCTATGTGATCAAATCAGTTTTGTATAAAAAAAATGGATGGTGAATAAATTAACGGTTGACAAAAAACTGATTTGATCCCATAGCTATCGATATCCAATTAACGTGATTTTTTTCAAGCATATAGTACTCGAAGAGTTCTACACATTGAACGGTTCAGATTTTCAAAACGGGACCCGTGGTGGGCCCTCACGGGCCCAACAGCACGGTCTAGTCCGATGGTGGACTGGACCAAAGCCAGACCCTAAGAAAAAAATATTATTGGTACCTCTCCTCCTACCCAAAGTTACAGAAGGATGTTTTACTAAATTATATATATATATATACTTCTTAAAAAAAATATAGAATTATGCATCGAAAAAAATTTAAATTAATATTTCTATATAAATTTTTTTATATATTGAATGAGAAATAAATAATTTATTTTTTTCTTTTCTTTTCCTTCATTTTCTTTCTTTTTGTATCAGCTTGTATATTCTTGACGTTTGATTAGAGCATAAAGCAATTAGAGGGGGAAAAAAAAAGGCTATACATTTGAAGTTGTGTACATACCCAAGCCTCCAAATTGAAAGATGTACAAAAAAAGAAAACTTTTATGTCACACACACACACATTCCTGATGATGTTGTTGATCCAAGTGAGGGCGAGTCGGGCAAATTCACGCTTCCTACACCTTTTGCCAGTCACAGAGCTCACTGGTGTGCCTGCAAAAATGTCCAACGGGGAACGGAAGTCCCCCAGCAGACCCTCCGACGATCAAGTTAGGAGATTGACGATATAGAGAGAGGGAGAGAATAATAATAGAGAACTTAACCTTTTGATGCGTCTTGGAAGCCTTCTTATATCATTTGTCCATCATTTTCTTGTCCACTCTGACCTGTCGTGTTGGCCGAAAGTCTATACTCTAGCTTGCATTGTTCAAGGTGAGGCAGCATGTTCCGACGTGAAGGGGTTGTCGCATTTAATGTTGTGGGAGCCCCATTAATAGCTAATATGTGGTGCAATAACTTTGCAGGATCTTTGTCTGCTTACATGGCTGGTTCCCTGCTTGACACGTGTTTAGATACCATTGGTTCCTAGTTAAACAATGGATCCTCAAGGTGTTGGGCTTTAGTACTTGAACTATGAATTGGGCTCCATATGGTGGGCCAAAATCTTTTGTGAGCCCACCAATGTCAGTAGTCCTCCATTACCAAGTGCAGCTTTAGCCCAGCGAAGGGAATAAGCAAGAAGATGGGGAGTGTGTGGGGCCGAGCGTGAGGACCGACCAAGAGAAGAGATGACCGTGAAAGGGGGGTTGAGCGCAGAGACTGACCGAGAGGTGGGCCAACCGCGAAGGGAGGTCAAGCGCGGAGACCGACCGAGGGATGGGCCAACCGTGAAAGGGGATCGAGCGAGAAAATCGACCGAGAGGAGAGCCGACCGAGAAGGGAGGTCAAGCTCGATAACCGTCAGAGAGGTAGGCCGACCGCGAAGAGGGGTCAAGTACAGAGATCGACCGAGAGATGGGCCGACCGCAAAAGGGGATCGAGCGAGAAGACCGATCGAGAAGGGGAGTCAAGTTCGGTAACCGTCTGAGAGGTGGGCCGATTGCGAATGGGGGGTCAAGCGAGAAGACCGACAGAGAGGAGAGCCGAGTGAGAGATAATGGCGGCGCGCGGGGCTCGATGAGCGATGAGTCACGTGATGATGTGAAGTGGAATAGACGGGGAATGAAAAAATGGGAGAAATCGTGGTTGTACACGTGGTAAGATCTAAACCAATTGTGAGAGAGGTGATGCGTTAATAGGAAGTGAAAGGTTAGGACTAGGATTGGACGTTGGAATGGCGGGGGCTGTAAACTTTTTGAAATTTTCAAACTGATGAATTTTAACCTTGATCCTTGGCAAATAAGCAAACCGTGGGTGTTTGGAGTTATCCGTTTTACATATCTCATTGCGAGAAACCCACACATCCCAAACCTGACCTTATTCGTTTCTTTTAACACTTCCCTCCAACAGTTTGCGAATTTCCTCGTGCCTGCGGTCGAAGCAATATACAGAAACGTAAAAGAGATGGCCTAAGACGAAGCGACAGCCATGAGGTTAGAGGCGTTGGGTGAAGACGACGTGGTGGATTTGGCGGAGCATTATAGAACGGAGAGGCGGGAGGAGAAAGGGGTGGAGCAAGCGGTGCGATCGCGTCCGTCCACATTGATAATGTCTACGAGGCCGATTAGCCAAGTGGGACCTGACCACTGGCACACTAAGGCGAACAAATCAACGTTTACAGTAGAGGAGTTGGAGGAGGTGCGTACAAACTACCAGATTCCTGCGGAGATAGAGTTGAACGTTCTGACGGCCATGGAGAGAGCGTCGGATGCGCGTCCAATGGAGTTTATGTTATACAATGAGGCGTTGCGGAGGGGTCTGAGGTTACTGCTCCCACAATTTATGGTGGATGTGCTGAACTGATTGGAGGTGGCGCCAGGTCAGCTTATGCCCAACGCGTGGAAAATACTACTGGCCTGCGCAATCACATGGCCACAGGTAACCAGTGGGGCGACGATGACGGTAGATGAGTTCTTTTCTTGCTACAAGGCCTCTAATCAATAAGAAACATGGGTGACCCTACAGGCGGTGGTAGGTAGAAGGTTAGTGGCGAGTTTGCCATTGTCAGTGAAGGGGTGGAGACCGAGGTGGTTTTATGTGTCTGCAAATGGTAGGAGGGGGGTGCGCACGATGTGGAAGATTCCCATCAAGTCGGTAGAGCCAAGGCTGAGGGCAAAGAAGGAGGATAGGGTTAAATGGGTGATAGAGTGGAAGGAGAAGGACGGGGCGAAGTGGGATGTCCTTGTCCTGCCGCCAAGCTTGTTTTCCTAAAGCTTGGGGCCACTGCCAACCGAAGGGGATCCTGCGTCGAAAGAGTTGAAGGCGAGAAGGAAGATGGAAGAAGCGGAAGATAAAAGGACATTCGCCAAGGAGGACAAGTATAAAGAGGCACAGTTAGGCCAAGCGCCGAAGCTGGTCATGAAGGAACGAGTCCGACAACACCCCAAGCCTCTAGGCGATAAGGATTTGATTGATTTTGCACCGTTACTACCCCCAGTGGATCCGCTGAAGGAAAGGAGCAAAAAGGGGGTAGATGCGGTGTTGACAAAGAAGAAGAAGAGGAGGGCAGCAGTAGAGAAGGGTGAGGGGGGGCCAGTTTTGAAGAAGGTAAAGAAGGGGATGGCAGGGGCAACCCCAAAAGTAAAGATGGATGAGACAAGGGTGGGGGAGGCCATGGGCCCAAATGCCCAAGGGGTGCGTAACGCAGCTGAGCCAAAGCCGTTGGTAGAATGCGTGATGTTGGAAGAGCAAGCGCCCAAGATTGGGCCTGTGCCAGAAGTGCCCCTAAGTCCTGGAAAAGGGAAAGGGGGAATGAGCAGATCGAAGACGAGCGCTACGTTGAAGACCACCACGTATCATGTGTGCACGGTGGCCGGTCGATCGGCTTGAAGAAGGGCGGAAAGCCAGGGTCGCCTCCGATCGCCTCCTAAGGATAGTGGAGGATGTGGCTGTGAGATCAATGGCGTGATTTACAGAGGCCGACCTCTTGAGAGGGTTCTGCTCAGCGCAGATAGAGGCTACAACCTTGGCAGTGGCCCTGCTGAATAAGGTAGCGCGTATGAAGGTGGAGGCAGAGCCGCTAAAGGCCTAGCTAGAAGGGCCAACACAGTTGCAAAACCTAAGGGTCGAGACGGCGGTCTAGAGAAAAGTCGTGCGTAGTGCCTGTGCGAAAAGCCTGGATTATGCTCAAAAGGCAAAGAAGATGGAAGTACTGGCGGTAGTGCAGAGCTACCTGGCAGAACGTGCTGCCTCCGAGCTCGCCGTGACCAAATCAGGGCTTGAAGTGGTGCGCCACAAGGCGGTGTCGCTAGAGTTTGAGTTGGTGGACGGGCAGATGAAGGTATGTGAAGTCTAAGAAGCCTGCACCACTACCAAGGAAAGGTTGGAAGAGGTCATCGCCAACAACGAAGACTTGCGCGGTCAGGCGCTTAAAGACAAGAAAGAAGCAGATGGGCACATGGAAGAGTTGGAGAAGACGTTAGAAGAAGAGAGGGCCAAAATAGCCTCTGTGAGGGCGGCATACCCCGACCTATGTGTCGCGGCTGTGGACCAATTTAAGGGGTCTACTGAATTCTAGATGGCCATTAACGGGACGGTGGCCAGGAGCTTGGCTAAGGAGGGGGAAGGAGGTGTTGGGTCGTCGGGAGTGGCCGCTGGAGGTAGGAGCGAAGAAGAAGTGATCCAAAGCTTTTAGCGGTCAGACTTCTACAAGCACAAGATGAGCCAGTACTGGGACAGCGGCTGGATGAGCTTCAAGTATAAGACGCAAGAGTTGTTCCCAGATGTGAACTTCAATCTGGTGAAAGTAGGAGAAGACGACGTTGTCCAGACTCCCTTGGACGAGGGGGTAGAAGAGAAAGATCTCGTGTCAAGCGAACGGGATTAGGGGCAGGGTGTTTTGTTTGTTTGTTTGTTTGTTTTTTTAAGTAAATGTAATTTTTGTAATAAAGTGTATAATGGTGCAAATTGTTAATAAAACTTCTAGTTCTGTTATTGTTGTTGTTTTTGTTTTTTCTTTCTTTTTTTTTTTTTTTTCATGTTTCTGATGTACTGTGGCTCGGTCTTCCTTACGAGTTGTCTCCTTATATTTGCCAAGACAATTTTCTTCTTTTTTGTTGCTATTTGTTAGGCTAACTGTGCCTTTGTTGGATGATGGAATTTTCCTTTTGATTTTTCAATCTGATGTTTTCTTGCTTCTATGTCTGAATGTTATCTGTACTGTTTGCCCCCGGTCGAGAACTGTTAGGACCTCAAGGCCGAATAGATGCTCGGTCTGGTTAACGAATATGTTGCATGGATGTGCTTGGTTTTGTAATGAAAAAAAAAAAAGAGGGTCTTACTTGGGTCCAGGTTAGTTCTGAAAAATAATTGTTTGCCCCTACCTGGAGCTAAGTAAGATCGGTACTGAAGACTGTGTTCTTTAGGCAGAGCTGCTTAAGTATGTTGCAACTTTGATAGCATAAGTGCATTTGAATAGGGTAAAGGTATAAAGAGGTGTCTTATTTAGGTCCAGGTCAGTTTGAAAAAACAATTGTTTGCCCCCACCTAGAGTTGAGTAAGACTAGTGCTGGAAGTTTGCTCCTGATAGAGTTTAGCCAAGTTTGTTCCAACTCTGTTTGTACGCAGCAATACTGAAGTGTTGATGTGACGATACTTAAGAAATTCTGTGGACTCAGAGATGTTTACTTCAAATATGTTAGTGCGGTTTCCACCAAGCAATTCCACTTGGCTAAAGTCCAATTTAGTTACTAAACATAATTCTACCAAGCAATTCCACTTGGCATGTTTGAGTGCTAACTAAAATTTAATTCCGTTCAGTCATTCTGAAACTAAGTCCGTTTGGGTTAAGACCAAAGTTAAGTTCATTTGATAGTTATCAAAGCTAATTCTGTTTGATAAACATCAAAGCTAATTCC
>NW_021026284.1:703555-827196 GCF_004153795.1 Camellia sinensis | reverse complement strand
TTGTAAAATACAACAACACTGAGGCAATCGACTTCTAATAGAATACACGTATTCTCAGTTCATTCAACAGTTTACGGTTTGCAATTCACAATTTCAAATATAATCATACCAACATGGTACCAATGCAAGATTATAACATTATGAAGCTCAATTTCTTGATTTATCTACATGCATGGCCCAAAATATGTCAAACTCAACGCCAACATAACAAATTGATGCATTCAAGCTCATATCTTCTCAAATTGTACATGCATGTGATGAATTAGCCACATTCTCAACTTGGATAACCCAAATGGTGATCAAAACATGAGTTTCCTTTAACATTACATATGGATTACACACATTTGTGCTCAAACATGCAATTTCAAAGTAATTTCTTACATGCATGCACATATTAAGCTTCAATTCAACAATTCCAACACAATTTCATTTCAATCTTATTCTTGATCACCAAATTAGCTTGAACACACAAAATTACGAACTATAATCCAAGAATTACTCACCTAGAAGCTTTGATCTTCTAAGCTCTAGTCAATTCTTGAGCTAAATCCCCAAAATTTCCAAGCTTTAAGCCAAATTGCACAATTTCTCTCCCTTTCTCTCACTAAGGCCGGCCCTCACTCTCTCACAATTGAATCCCTCAGATTTTTGAGTTCATAAGAGTTAAAGGGGAGTGTAGTGCTATCATACAACAAGCCCCACTAATATAATATTTTAATATAAAATATTTTGGCACTTAATTCATCAATTTAATCAATTTAATCTGACCGAATCAATTTTCAATTAAATTTCACCGTAGGCTCTAAAAATTATGCCAATCACAATGGCGTAATCAATTTCGGGTTCTGTGGCCGATAAGGCCCTCAATTTAATTCCCGAAGCGGATTATTCAAACAGATATTCCCACGATGAACAGATAAAACTTCAAAATCATATATTTTCACATAATGGCATACAAAACCAGGCTAAACACATAACCCTAAACAACTTAAGGGCCAATTAGCATAATACAGAACAGGGATGTCACACCAAGGACGCCCCAGAGGTGGTGGAGATCATCCCAACGGTGGAGGTTGTGGAGATTGCTCCATCAGTGCAAGTAGAGGCTGGGTCGACCGAGGCAGTGCCGAGCGAAAGGGAACAGATCCAGAAGAGGCCTGACCCCTAGGAAGGAGGGGTTCGTCTGGCTACGGCGATCTATCATGCGCGCGCGGTAGCTGGAAGGTTGGAGGGAGAAGAAGGCCCAGCCAGGGCGGGGGCAGACCACCTGGTGAAGATTGTGGAGGAGACGGCTCTGCGCGCGGCATCTGGGTACAACGAGGCCGATCTGCTGAGGGGGTTATGCTCCGCCCAAATGGAGGTAACTACCTTGGTAGGGGCCCTCCTTAGGAAGGTGGGGGCTGCCAAGTTGAAGGCTGAGGAGGCCAGGGCCCAGTTGGCCAAATTGAGGAAGGACAGTGCCGACTGGAAGACTGCCCATGCCGATCTGCCAGTAGTCAAGTTGGAGCTGGAGGACACACGCCGTAAGGTCGTGTCGCTCGAGTTCCAACTGGCTGGTGAACAGAAAAAGTTGGAAGAGTTTGAAAGGGCCTGCGCCGTGGCAGTCGAGCGGCATGAAGAGGCCATGACCAGCAATGAAGAGCTGGTCAGGCAAAAGGATGAAGCGGATTCCAGAATTGGAGATTTGGTGAAGGAGTTGGGGGAGGAGCGCGCCAGAGCAGAGGAGGAGAAGGGGAGGCTTCTGAGGGAGTGGGAGATAGAGAAGGCGAAGGCGGTGGCGGAGCTGGAGAGTCTGAAGAAGGGGGTGGAGGAGGAGAGGGCGACGGCGGCAGCTGAAAGGGGGGCCCTGCAAAGAGAACTGGACGAGGAGAGGGTGAAGGCGGCGTCTGAAAAGGCGGCCTACCCTGATCTATGCGTCGCAGCAGTGGAGCAATATAAGGGGTCCCCCGAATTTCAGATAGTGGTGGACGCCGCTGTCGCCAGGGGTCTGGCTGGTCAAGAGTCGGGGGGGGTGGGCCCATCAAGGAAGACTGCTGGAGGTAGGACAGAGACAGAGGTGATTGAAAGCTTCCAGCAGTCAGATTTCTATAAGCACGAAATGGCCGAGTTCTGGGATAGCGGTTGGAAAATGTTCAAGCGCAGAGCTGAAGAGTTGTTCCCACACTTGGACCTTAGTAGTGTGACGATAGGGGAAGATGATGTGGCCCAGACCCCCCTGGACGAAGGCATTGAAAAAGAGGATCTGGCATCTAGCGAGGAGGAATAGTCAAGGATAAGGAAAGCTGGGCGTGCTCTATGTTTTTTGTTTTTGTTTTTGTTTTTTTTTGAACTTGTGAACACAATGTAAAGGAGTGAGTGAATGAATGAATGAATGCATGAAGAATTTACTTGTAATGAATTTGTGTACAAAGATTATTTGGCTTATGTTGCCAATTGAATTTTTATTTATTTTGCTTATGTTTCCAGAATGAATGAAGTGTTGTGATAAAAACTGGTCGTAAAGATTGGGTCAATAGAAATATCGTGTAAAATGAAAGTTAAAAGTTCCTCCCTACGGAGTGCGATTGGAGTTGTATGAAAATTGAAAGGATAATTCAAAAATTGGAGTAAGAGGCAGGTTGCAAATTGTAACTAAATAGTTGGCACATAATCTGATTAGTGAATAAAATACAAGAGAGTACGTGAGGGATTTAACTAGGAAAAAACGTGGTCCTGGAACTATGAAGAAGCTTCAGAATATGACTAAGTGTTGAAAATGTGGTTCTGCTTGGCTTTGAAGTGCTTGGTCTGGCCGAGGCTTTGAGGTGCTCGGTCTGGACGAGGCTTTGAAGAGCTCGGTCTGGCCGAGGCTTTGAAGTGCTCAATCTGGCCGAGGCTTTGAAGTGCTCGATCTGACCGAGGCTTTGAAGTGCTCGGTCTAGCCGAGGCTTTTGAAGTGCTCGGTCTGGCCGAGGCTTTGAAGTGCACGGTCTGGCCGAGGCTTTGAAGTGCTCGGTCTGGCCGAGGCTTTTGAATGCTGCAAGTGAAAAAGTTATGGGAGCAACATAGAGACAGTTGAATTATTAAAGTCTAAGGCACCAGTCGGGGTTTGCATTATGTATAAAAGGGGAATACAACAATATTGACAATACAGGAGTACAAATTTATTGATAGTAACGCTTCAAATGTTCCGCATTCCAGGGATGAGGCAGGTCTCGGCCTTCTATGTCCTGAAGTCGGTAAGTGCCTGGTCGTGGTCGGGCTTTCACAACGTAGGGCCCCTCCCATTTGGCTGCTAGTTTGCCCTCGGTTGGATTCTTTGTGGCAGGAGTCACTTCTCGTAAGACAAGGTCCCCTACGGAGAACTCTCGTGGTCGGACTCGGCGGTTGTAGTGTGTTCTCATTTTCTGCTGGTACGAAGCCAATCTGACAGCAGCGGTCTCTCTGAGCTCTTCGACGAGGTCCAAGTCTGTTCGATGGAGTTCTTCGGCTACGGCCAGATCCGGATGTAAGATCCTGGGAGTGGGCAAACCGATTTCTACCGGGCTAACCGCCTCAGCGCCGTATGTTAAGCGAAAAGGGGTTTCACCAGTGGGAGTGCGAGCAATGGTTCGGTAAGCCCAGAGTACATTTGGTAGTTCCTTAGCCCAAAGGCCTTTAGCAGCTTCAAGCTTGGTTTTGATGATTTTCAGAAGGGAACGGTTGGTGACCTCAACTTGGCCGTTTGCTTGGGAGTGACCGGGGAGGAGAAGCACGGCTAGATCTGGAGATCTGCACAAAATTTTCTGTACATCGCGTTATCGAATTGTTTGCCATTGTCAGAGATGATGGCTTGAGGGATGCCAAATCGGCAAATGATCGATTGCCAGATAAACCTAGTGGTGTTCCGCTCGGTGATTGTGGCAAGGGGTTCAGCCTCGACCCACTTGGTGAAGTAATCAATGGCAACAATCGCGAACTTGGTCTGACCTCGACCGGTGGGAAGTGGGCCAACCAGGTCGATCCCCCACTTGGCAAACGGATAAGGGCTGCAGAGTGTGATTAACTCTGTAGGAGGAGCATGAGGGATGTTGGCGAAACGTTGACATTTATCGCATTTGAGTACAAAGTCAGTCGCATCCTGATTAAGGGTTGGCCAAAAGTACCCAGTACGGAGTATCTTCTAGGCAAGGGACCTGCCACCTGAGTGATTACCACAAATTCCCTCGTGGATCTCCTGCATTACATAAGTTGCTTGCTCTGGATTGAGGCACCATAGATATGGCCGGGAGAAACCCCGCTCGTACAATTTACCGTCGACAATGACGTAATTGGATGCTCGGGATCGGACTTTGGCAGCCTGCTGCTGGTCATCTGGGAGTGCTCCTGTGGTCAGGAATAGGAGAATGTCGGATGCCCAAGGGATGGGTTCGCTCTGGATGTATTGTACAGCTTGCAGATCGGGTGAAATGGCTGGGTGGTGTAAATATTCGACGCGGACATCATGGCTGAGAGTAGGATGGTCAGCAGAGGCCAACTGAGCCATCTCATCTGCTTTGGAGTTTTCTGCCCGAGGAATTTGCCTGATGTGGAAGGTATTGAAGAGGCGAGTAAGGGGGAGTGCCAGGTCCCTGTAAACGCGCATCGTGTCTTCCTTGGCATCAAAGTCTCCCGTCATCTGGCCGACGACGAGTTGGGAGTCGCTGAATACTCGGAGGTGGCTGACCCCTATGTCCCTGGCAAGGTGGAGTCCTGCTATTAATGCCTCGTACTCGGCTTCATTGTTGCTTGCTTCAAACAAGAAACGGAGGGCACATTTGAAGTAGCCGCCCTCAGGGGAGGTGAGGATGAGGCCGGCACCACTTCCTTCTCTTCGGGATGAATCGTCGACATTAAGGGTCTAAGAATAAGGATCTTCTGGCTCTGTTGGAGCTGGTAGGGGCGGAGGTGTAGTGGTTGGGGTTGGCCTGGTGAACTCCATGATGAAGTCAGCTACGGCCTGCCCCTTGATTGCTGTCCGAGGGCGGTAAGAGATGTCAAACTGGCTGAGTTCTACGGACCACTGCATCAGTCTACCTGAGAGTTCTGGTTGCTGCATGACTTTCTTCAGGGGCTGGTCGGTGAGGACCACTATGGAGTGGGCTTGGAAGTATGGGCGGAGTCGTCGAGAGGCAATGACCAAGGCCAAGGACAGTTTTTCCAGCAAGGGGTAATTCTGCTCCGCGCCCCTGAGAGCTCGGCTAATGTAATAGACCGGTCGTTGGATTGAGCCATCTTCTCGGAGGAGAGCTGCACTGACTGCGGTTCCTGATACTGCTAGGTAGAGAAAGAGGGGTTCGCCTGTGATTGCTTGGGAGAGAAGGGGGGGTTGGCCATGCATTGCTTTAACTGTTGGAAGGCCTCCTCGGATTCAGCTGTCCATTCGAAAGTCTGCCAAAGAACTTTGAAGAAGGGCAAGCACTTATCTGTCGCACAGGAGATGAAGCGGTTGAGGGCCGCCACGCGGCCGGTGAGTCTCTGAACCTCTTTGACTATCCTAGGCGACTGCATCTCAACCAAAGCCTTGATCTTCTCAGGGTTAGTTTCGATGCCGCGCTGACTGACCATAAAGCCCAAAAATTTGCCAGACCCTACGCCGAAGGCGCACTTTTCTGGGTTGAGCTTCATCTGGTACTTGCGCAAGGTGGCGAAGGTCTCACGTAAATCAGTAAGGTGATCGGAGGAGTATTTGCTTTTGACTAGCATGTCGACTTCCATATTCCGACCTATTTGGTGGTGGAAGGCGGCGTTAACCAGCCGCTGATAAGTGGCCCCAGCATTCTTCAATCCGAACGGCATTACACAGTAGTGGTAGGTACCTCGGTCGGTAATAAAGGATGTGTGCTCCTGGTCAGATATGTGCATCAGGATTTGGTTGTACCCTGAGAAGGCATCCATGAAGCTAAGCATTTGATGACCGGCCGTGGCGTCGACCAGCAGATCTATGCGGGGAAGGGGGTAGCTGTCTTTGGGACAAGCTCGGTTCAGGTCAAAGTAGTCAACACAGAGTCGCCATTTTCCATTGTGTTTGCGGACGAGGACCACATTGGACAACCACCTAGGATAGTCCACATTTTTGATGAATTGGGCCTCGAGGAGTTTGTCAACTTCGGCGGCTATAAGGGTGTTGCGCTCTGGATGGAAAATGCGTTGCTTCTGGCGGTGGGATCGAAAGTGGGGTTCGATGCTGAGGCGATGGGTTATGAAGGAGGGGTCGATGCCTGGCATGTCAGAATGGGTCCAGGCGAATACATCTCTGTGCTCGGTCAGGAGAGCAGTAAGGTCGGCCTTGGCTTGGGCAGGTAATTGGCTGCCAATCTTGGCGGTTCTGATTGGGTTGGTGGGATCAATGTTAACTTCAACAAGTTCCTCTACAGGTTCACCTCTGACCAGCTCGTCCTCGTCTCGGACGTCAAGCCCTTCGATGATCATGGCCTCTTTTAGCTTGACTTCCTTGAGTGAGGCGACATAACACTCCCTGGCCACGGTCTGCTCTCCTTTGACAGTTCCGACACCGAGATCGGTAGGAAATTTGATGGCAAGATGATATGTAGATGTGATGGCTTGGAAGGCGTTGAGGGCTGTGCGGCCGAGGATGATGTTGTAAGCAGAGGGGTAGTCGACCACAAGGAAGGTGAGCAACTTAGTGGTCTGCCGCGGGTGCTCGCCAATGGTGATAGGTAGATCGATGGAGCCGATGGAGGTAACGCGGTCGCCGGTAAAGCCGACCAGAGGGGTTTGGAGAGGAGATAAGCTCTCTTCCCCAATCTTGAGCTGGCGGAAGCAATTAAGGAAGATAATGTCTGAAGAGCTGCTGTTGTCTATGAGGACTCGTCTGACTTTGTAGTTGGAGAGGATGGCGGAAATGACAAGGGGGTCATCATGTGGGTAACGGACTCCTGCACAGTCGGTGTCGGTGAAGGTGATGGGTTCGATCCATTGTTTCGACTGTTTGGGAGGTCGGTCCACTGTCGCCACTACTTTGTCTGAGCCCTGCCTGATTTTTCTGAGTTCTACCTTCTGAGCCGAGCGGGATGGTCCCCCGCAAGCAAGGCCGCCTGAAATAACTCGGATTTCTCCGACTGGTGGAGGGGGATTACCAGGAGGCCGAGGCTGTGGTGGTGGGCGATCGTGGCCTTGGTTAGGTGGGCCTTGATTGCGGGGTGGTGTTTGTCTATGATTGTTCCTGGTGAGGTCGGTTCTTTGTCTCTGTGGAGGGCGGTTATCAGTGAATCGGCTGAGGCGGCCCTGGCGTATGAAGGTCTCAATCTGATCTTTGAGGTTAATACACTCGTCGGTGGTATGACCATGGTCTTGGTGGAAGCGGCAGTGTTTGGACTGATCTTTTCGAGTGGAAGGGTTTCATGAAGGTAGGGGCCACTTGAGGGGGTAGTCCCGTTAGATCTGATTGAGGACGTGCTCCATAGGGGAGTTGAGAGGTGTGTATCGCTCAAACCAACCGGGCGGTCTGGTCGGAGTCGTCCGGTCGGCACGGGGGGGTCAGTCATTATAGTGGGGTGTTTGGTTATTATACTAGGCGGCTCTTGGCTCGGAGTCTTTCCTCTTGTCTCTAGGGGTCGGATTTTTAGGGGTGGGCTCTTGTCGAGCAGCCAGGGAATCTTCAGCATTCATGTACTTTTGGGCTTTGGATAGTAGGGCTGCCATGGTGGTTGGAGGGTTTTTGGAGAGGGAGAAAAGGAAATCCGACGACCGCAGGCCGGCCATGAAGGTAGTGAGGATGACCTTGTCGTCATTCTTCGCTACTTGAAGGGCCTCGTTGTTGAAGCGGGTGACGAAGCCGCGGAGCGACTCCCCCTCGGTCTGACGAATGTTGAGGAGTTGGGTGGCTGGGCGTCTCTGACGCTAGGCCCCGATGAAGTGGCTCAGGAAAGAGTCACTGAGGTGTTGGAAGGTGGAGACGGAGTCCGCCGGTAATTGGCTAAACCACAATCGAGCTGATCCCTTTAGTGTCACTGGAAAGGCTCGACACATGATCTCGTCAGGGAAAGCATGGAGGATCATGAGGGTGCGGTAGGTTTCCAGATGGTCGACGGGGTCCGTTGTGCCATCGAATGAGTCAATGGTAGGCATTTTGAACTTGGCGGGCAACGGTTTGTTGCGGATGGAGGCAACAAAAGGCGAGTGGGCGGTGGTTGAGGGCTTGTGTTGGATGTTCTGGATGACCCCTTGTAGTTGGAGTTTCATAGCTCGGAGTTCCGCATCCCAGAGGGGAATGTTGTCGCCATGGTCGGTCAATGGGGGCTGGACACTGCTGGCTTCCCCCTCAGGGGCTAGTGGCACGACTGGCGGGCGTGGAGACGGAGGTGGTAGGCTCATATGTGGAGGAGGAGGGGGTTGTAAACCCTTCTGGGTATGGGGGGAAGGGGTGGTGGAGCAGTGTGGTTCGGGGTCTTTCTTGGTTGGGTGAATGTCTGGGGGTGGAGCAGGGAGGTTTCTTGGAGCAAAGCATTGATCAGGCCTGGTTTTGCTCGGCCATGCGGTTAATACTATTGGTAAGCTCGATGATGTACTGTGGTGGGTTGTTTGATGGGAAGGGTCTGTTTGATGATCGGTGGCATTATGGTGGAGGCCATGGACCTAGTCGTGACCATACACCTGGAACGGGTGAGAGGAAAAGATGATAGTGAGAAAGGAGGGCTCCGGCGATAGCGAACACAACTAGCGCGCGAATAAACCACCAGTTTCCCACAGACGGCGCCAACTGATGATACAGTCCGTCCCGGGTGGATGAGTCAGGCTGGCCCAGGTTCTTCAGGTCCCGGTTTTGGGTGGTGATTCCGTCAAATGACCTGCATGCAAGTCCAAAGAGGAACGGGCAGTCCCCCAGTGAACCCTCCAGTGAGAGAATTAGTAGAGGAAGCAGGAAAGTGAGAAGAAAAATATGGGGAGATGAAAAGCTTAACCTTCTTCTTGTGCTTCTCTTCTTGCTTATATCCTTTGGTAATCATTTCACTGTCCCTTGTGACGTGCCCCCTTTCCGCCGAAAGCCTGTGCCGTAGCTTACCTTGTTCAGGGTGAGGGGGGCTCTGTTCCGACGGGGAGATGTTGTCGTAATAAATGCTGTGATGGGTTGCATTAATGGTGATGTGTTGTAGTAATAACTCTGCAGATCTTTGTCTGCTGATTGTGGCCCGTGTTTCACCTGCCATGTGCCCGAATACCATTGGCCCCCGTGTCTAGATGGCCTCCAGCTGTCCTGGTTTTGCCAACCGGGTTATTGCTATTGGTCCTAAGGCGATGGATTCGGGGTGGTTTGCTGTGGGCCGTATGCCTCGTGGGCCCTGTCCATGTCAATATGTTCTACATAATAAATACAGATAGATGATAAAATGGTAAGTTATACATGTGAACTCTATATTATGTACAACATACTCTTATTCCAAATTTATATTCTATTATGTGAAATACATGTGTTTCTAAACTTATTAATAAAGTATTTCTTTTTTCTAGAATATTGAAATCTATCTTTATCGGCACACAAAAGTTAACAATTTACTATGATATATAATTGATAATAAATTTTACTTTGTATTTCACTATTTACTTGATAGTTGCCTCTCTTATAAGTGAGGTTTGGCCACCCGGAAACAAGCTTGTTGAGATTACAATTAATAAATTTATCCCTTTTAACAATTTAAACATTTAGATGATTTAGTGGTTAACAGTTATAAATTTTGTAAAGAAAAAAAAAAGAAAGAAAAGAGAAAATTTAATGAAATAAAAATTAATATTTTTTAAATAATTATTTTTTACAAATTCAATATTCAAATACGAGAGCCTAATGATATAGCCTGCAAAGTATACTGAGGTCCATTACACCACCTTAAGCTTTGACCACGCAACGTAGAATTATTTAACCGATAATTACAAATCAACGAAAACAGGACACAAGAATTTTAAATGTGAGAATCTTATTATGTACATATTTTTAATGTGTTTTTCTATATATTGAAAACTTACCCATCAACTTTAATAAAATTTTTTGTCAAATATGACATGTAATTCTCCTTCGAAGTGATAATAATAAAAAATGGATGAGAACTCCAAATTAAGAATCTAATTGTATGTGTAGGTTTCATATGATATAATATATTTATCGAGATGAATCAGTATTGTAATAATAATACAAGTCTTTATTACCCACAATTAGTGGTCAAGGAACCTCTTTGATGTCAAATCAAATGGAATGGAAAATCTTTCAAGCTACAAATTATTGCGTTATAGCATTCTTGCTGCTCTAAAATTATTGCCAATAAATTTTCAGCCCATTTTAACCCTGATTTATTTTTACAATCCGATCCTTTCATCTTCTAAAACTTATTTGGATAGATTATTTATAAATTTAAAAATAAAAATTGATTAATTTAAGAGTCAAAGTCATCGATTTATCAACAAACAAATAAACTACAAGTATGATTTTAAAATATAATATAAAAAATTATAGTAAAATTATATAATTATAATTATCATTTTAGAGCAAACTAATATTTTAATAACGATTTACCTGATAGGGTTGAAAGATGAATGGAACCGATTACTAAACTGTGTTGCATTAACACATATTTTTATTGGGAGCTTTTTTGATAAATTCATTTTCTAGAGTTTTATTCCATCCAACTCATATTCTTTTTGACTATTCATTAGGTCCAATTTAGATAAGAAGACTAAAATACCCTTTTCATCTACTTATGTTCCCGGCCCGGCCCGTTGACAACGTAAATATTCACATTGACATTTTAACATTCACATTGATAAGATGTGTAACGTTAGCCCGTGCCTCGTGGCTGCCCGAAATACGCCCACGGCCCGTGGGCGGCCCGAGGCGGGCTCGGCCCGGCCTGTTGACAATGTGAATATTCACATTGACATGTTAACATTCACATTGATAAGAGTGTAAAATTGACTCGCGTCCACGGCCGGCGCCCGGGCCGGGTCTGCTGAAGCCGGCAGCCCGGTTGTCCGGCCTACCCCGGCTGCGGGCGAGCTTCGGGCAACGGACAATTTTACACTCCTATCAATGTTAATGTTAACATGTCAATGTGATATTCACATTGTCACGGGTCGGGCCAAGCCTGCCTCGGGCTACGATCAGGCTTCGAGCCGCCCACGGGCTGCGGGCCAATTTTACACTCCTATCAATGTGAATGTTACATGTCAATGTGAATATTCACATTGCCAACGAGCCGGGCCCGCCCCGACCTGAGGTCAGGCTTCGGCGCTGCACACGGGTCACGGCCAATGTACACACTTATCAATGTGAATGTTAACATGTCAATGTGAATATTCACATTTGTCAACAGGCCGGGCCGGGCTCGCCCCGGGCCACCCACGGGCCGTGGGCGGGTTTCGGGCAGCCACGGGGCGCGAGCTAATTTTACACTCCTATCAATGTGCATGTTAACATGTCAATATGAATATTCACATTGTCACGAGTCGGGCCAAGTCCGCCTCGGGCTGCGGTTGGGTTTCGGGCCGCCCACGGGCTGCGGCCAATTTTACACTCTTATCAATGTGAATGTTAACATGTCAAGTGAATATTCACATTGTCAGAGCCGGGCCGGGCAGCGAGCGGGCTTTTGCCGTCCATGGGCCGCGGGCCAATTTTATACTCTTATCAATGTGAATGTTAACATGTCAATGTGAAAATTCACATTGTCAACGGGCCGGACCGGGCCGCCCCGGGCCGCCATGGACCGCGGGGTTTTGCGCCACCACGGGACGGGGGCCAATTTTACACTCCTATTAATGTGAATGTTAACATGTCAATGTGAATATTCACATTGTCAACCGGCCGGGCCCGGTCGGGCCCGCCCTGGGCTGCTGTCCAGTTTTATACTCTTTTCAATGTGAATGTTAACATGTCAATGTGAACATTCCATTGTCACAGCGGCCGGGCGCCGCCCACGGGCCGTGGGCGGGTTTTGGGCAGCCACGAGGCGCGGGCTAATTTTATACTCCTATCAATGTGAATGTTAACATGTCAATGTGAATATTCACATTGTCAACGGGCCGAGCCGGGCTCGCCCTGGGCCGCGGGCGGGCTTTTAGCCGCCCATGGGCCGTGGCCCAACTTATCAATGTGAATGTTAACATGTCAATGTGAATATTCACATTGTCGACGGGCTGGACTGGGATCGCCCCGGGCCAGCCATGGATCGCGGACGGGTTTCGCGCCGCCACGGGATGGGGGTCAATTTTACACTTCTATTAATGTGAATGTTAATATGTCAATGTAAATATTCACATTGTCAACGGGCCGGGCCCGCCCCAGCTCGCGGCCGAGTTTCGGGCCGCCCACGGGCCAATTTTACATTCCTACCAATGTGAATTTTAAAATATGAATGTTCACATCATTAAATTGCTAATCGTTCAAAAAATATTTATATGGGTATCAAAATTAAATATAAGGGCATAAGTGTCCAAGAAAATAGTGTAAATCAAGAAAATGGACTTTATGGAATAAAACTATACATACATGGGACTAAATGGGTTAAAAAATTCCTTCATGGACTTCTTGGGTTAAAACACTTCTAAATTGGACTTATCAATAAAAAACTCATTTTTATTTTTTGGATCCCTGATCTCTTTTATTTTTTTTAATGCCAATTTTATCCAACACATGAAGTTCCATTTTTGCCCTCATCCATAGCCTTCTAACCTTAATTTTCCAAACCCTAACCCTAGCCATTCCATCACATCAGGATGGACCGAGAAGGGGTCTGGCAGGGCGACCCCCCCCAAAAAAAGTTTTGATAAAACCCTCTAGATATAGTATTAAAATTACAAATATTTTTAAATTATATAGGTTCACGCACCCCAAAATTTTTGCAAAAAAATTTAAGAACTGCCACCCCTTAAATTTTATACTTTAAAATTTAAAAATTTAATTATTTTTTTGATAAATACTAAAAATAATAATAATAACAATAATAATTTATTTTTTTAAGTATAATTACTTTTTATTTGAAATTTAGTAATGTTAAAATAATTGAGAATTTATTTGTTAATATGTTAAAGTCTTTTTTGTCTGATTAGGGCCCAAATTTTTTAACTGTTTGGTTATAACTAAATAAAAAAATAAATAAAAATACTACTCACGTGTAACCTGCCCCACGCTAAAAAATGTCCCCAAATTCTTAATAACCTAATTGTTTAAGCCCCCTTCTTCATTTTAAGCCCCCTTCTCCACTTTACTCTCTCTCTCTCTCTCTCTCTCTCTCTGTATGCAAATGATATGAAAGCTTAGAAAAGAACTCGCAGAATGTACAAAATATTCGTGGTCAATGGTACATTTTCTTCAGTTTCTACGGCGATAACAGAACGTGCATTTTCAGTCATGAAGATTGTAAAGATTAAATTGTGCAACAGGATGGATGATGGTTTTCTTTCAAGCTATTTGTTAACATATGTTGACAAAGACATTGCTCGAGATTTTGATGTAAATTTCATCATAGATGTTTTTATATTATGAAAGAACGTCAAGTACAACTTTAGATGCCTAAGTAGATATGTAAAGCAAATAGTTACTTTTTTGAAAATTAATATGGATAGACTAGAACATATCCAATTGTATTTTGATAATATTTTGTAATTATATACGATGAATAGAAACATCTAATTATATATTTTTGTGATATTTAGGTAGAAATTGATATTGTATATCACATGCTCATTACAAATTATTTGATTGCATATACACTCGCCCCCCCTTGATATTAGAATCCTGCATCTGTCCCTAGGCTGCCACAGCCCACCCTTCCTATCATTGTCTGCCACCTATCTAGCAGTCACCACTATCTCCAACCACCACCTTCATAGCCCTTCGCCGCCATAACCCCCACTCTTTCTGTCGCGACTAGCCACTAACTCCACCGACAAGCATCTCTGGCCCCTCCTCCACCAAACCAGCCCATCTCCTAACCTTATGCCGCCACTGTAATCTACCTTTTCTACCGTAACCTACCTCCACCACCTCCATCAATAAACACCCCCAGCCCCTCCTTCACTATCGTAGCCCATCTCAAAATCAAAACCTAAAATCGAACTCCCCTATAAAAGAGAGAGGGATGAAGAGAGAGAGAGAGAGAGAGAGAGAGAGAGAGAAACGATCTGATTGTAAAAGTTGTTGGGGTTGCAATTTGGTCGTCAAAAGTTGCGATCTAGTTGTCGGAGGTCACTTGGGTCGCGATTTGTAATGCCACCACCATTGATACAATCGCCGTTGCCATATATGCCAGATCTAGATATCTCTCTATGGTTGCGTTGGTGGTTAAGGGTAGATGTAGGAGAGGGCTCGATGGCAGAAGAAGAAGAAAAAGAAGAAGGGTGTTGCGTCAGTCGAACGTGGAGGGGAGGAAGTCGTCGGTGAGTGGGTTGCAGATTGGCTGCCGAAGGCAACAACAATGGTGCCAAAGGTGGAGGTTGGGAATGGGGGCTAGGTTTGGGTTTGGGTTTGGGTTTGGGTTTAGGAATATAGTTGGTATTAAGATGGAGGTTCAAAGAGAAAATAAAGAAGACTCATTTTGTTGGGTGGAGATTCAAAGAAATGAGGGAGTCAAAAGTAGGTGTTAATAACAATACTTTTATTAAATTGGGCTTTAATAAATCTAACAGCATGCAAGAAATCTTAACGTCTGATTGATGATAAGCTATAATCATGCTTTTATAATGACTTTTATTAAGTTTATCTTATCTATCTGTCTATATATTTTTGAGTTTATAATAGTCTTATGGCCTTTTTCAAATAATAATAATAATAATTTTGATTCCTGTGGTATGTCTTATTCTATTTTTGTTTTTAGCTGGTATGTTGTCAAATTTTCGTAGGAATACAGATATTCATCTAACATGGTCCAATTCCGCAGAGCAAAATAATAATAATAATAATAATGAAGAGCAACAAGAAGCCTTCTGATTACGCCATTTAGATAAGAAAATATGAGAACATTTGTAATCCATAATGTAACATCATTAATTAAATCAATTTATTTTATTTTTTTGAAAAAAATTTAATATTAAAGAAATAAAAATGTCGACTATCTTCTCATGATCTTACAACCCAAAAACATGACTTTTAGGTGTTTGAGAATTGATTTTATTACGCCATTTAGATAAGAAAATATGAGAACATTTGTAATCCATAATGTAACATCATTAATTAAATCAATTTATTTTATTTTTTTGAAAAAAATTTAATATTAAAGAAATAAAAATGTCGACTATCTTCTCATGATCTTACAACCCAAAAACATGACTTTTAGCCGTGGTGTTTGAGAATTGATTTTATTATTATTTTTTATGAAATATGTAAAAAATATATAAAAAAAATGATGTAACAACTTGTGATTTTTTAACTAAAAATCAAAATTTCCAAACCATGCCTTGATATCGTATCATTTGGCAAAAGATTCTATACAAAATTTTGGGTAAATTACAAATACACCTCTTGAGATTTGCTTAAAATACAGATTGCTCTCTATGGTTTAAAAAATTATAAGTACCCCCTTATAAGAATTTTTTATTTAACAGAATTAATTAAAAAATAAAATTCATAATTGTTTTCCTATACAATAATAAAATTACCTAAATTGTTAATTGAAACATATTTTTAATATCATTAAAAACTGTTAATTGACTTGATGATTTATTAATAAAATGAGCGATTTGTTATGAAATTAGAAACCTCAGGGGGTAGAATGTAATTTTCAAAACCACAGGGGGTGATTCGCATTTTAATCAAATCTCAAGGGTGTATTTGTAATTTATCCCAAAATATTTTTGTATAAATATTATTGGGTTAATTACAAAAAAAAAAAAAAAAATCCCTAAGTTTTGCACGTTTTTCACTTTAAACTCTAGTGTTTCAATTCGATAAATTAAACCTCGAAGTTCCATCAATGTTTCAATTTGTCTCATCCTCCGTTTATCTCCGTTTGTGTAAGGTAACAAAAGGGGTTTAAAGTAAAAAATACTGGGGTTTAAAGTAAAAAATTCGTGAAAAGGTTGGAGTTTTTTGTGTAATTAACCATTTTTTAAAATTAAAATCACTAAAAACAAAACATGGTTAATTACAAAATAATCCCCAAGATTTCACATGTTTTTCACTTTAAATTTCAGTATTTTTTATTTTAAACCCTCTCTATTACCTTACACAGATGAAGACGGACGGAGGGGGTAAATTAAAACATGGATGAAACTCAACTTTAATTTGTCAAAATTGAAATACTTAAATTTAAAATAAAAAATGCACAAAACCTAAAGCATTTTTTTTTTTTTTATAATTAATCCTATTAATTTAACATATGTGTGTTATGTGTCACACCCAAATCGACCTGCCTTTTAATTTCAACAACACCAACACACATTATTTGGTAAAGGATTTTATATAAATTTTTTTCATGAATATCATTATTCAAAAAGGATTTACACATTTATTACATGTATTTTGCTCAAAGCATTTTCTCAATAAATAGTGCAATATAAACAGATATATTTTACAATTTTTTTTTTTTTGAATTGATGTGCACCTATTATATTAAGTGTGAGCATGGTCTGGATTGATTCAATTTATGAGTGAATCATTAACTATGGTTCCATAAAATATAGGACCAAATCAAATCATAAAAGTCTTGGAATCAAACTAGATTTTATTAATAAAACGCTGTTTGATTTAGTTTGGCATTTCGATTTTTAAAAATCTTGTTATCATTAGCAACATAATCACAAAATATAATTCACAGTTTAAGAATTGTTTTATATGAGATCATGAAATATCCTCGCACATGGATTGTAGAGATCCAACGAAGAGATAAATTTTGTTCTTGTATATCTACAAAAATGAGCATGATTGGCGCCACCCAATCAGGATTGCCGGCCGAAGACACTCCGATAGTAAAGTTAGTCATTTGATTAAAAGAATGAATATATAAAAATAAAAAGTGTTTGTGTGCTATGTGGAGCAGAGAGAGATCCCCTTACATTCCATGAGGTGCCTTTCTTTTATCAATGGGGAGTGGGCTGAATAAGCTCAACAGTTGGCCCCCTTGGTAGGCCTTATTTGAGTTAGCCCAATAAACTGATATATATTTTTTTCTGACTCCCACAGTTTATATATGTTGTTGTCTAAAACTAGTTCGTCTACTATCCAAATAGAGGATTACACCTTATATATATATATATTAATAAGATATTTGAGTATTTACAATAAGTAACAAATTATATATATATATATATATATATTACGGTCGACCACCCGGTTGTCCCGGGATAGATTTGGTGAAGGTGAACCGTTGGAGCCTGAAGTATCAAATTCAGGAAATGGCCATTTTTGAACTCAGAATTGGTGAAATTTTTGATTCACGGTTGGAGATGCTCTTAGTGATTTTTTTAAAAAATATTTTAAGCAAATTTTTTAGTTTTTAGATACACTTAATATAAATACAATTAAAAAGTATAATATTTGTGAAAAAAACTTTAAAAACTTTAATAAATATCAAAAATGAAAAAAAAATAAAAATAAAATTCAATACATTTTTGTATTCTTGTGTATTTATTAATTTTTTAAAATATTTTTTTTATAAATATTTTACTTTTTAGGTACATCTTGGTTAGGTGCATCTAATAAAAAGTATTAAAAAAAGTGTTTAAAATATTTAAAAAATTTACTAAAAAAATACAAAATACAAAAAACAAAAAAACTCAATTTTTTAAAAATTGAAACATTGTTATCAGCTTGTTTGGTTATAGTTTTCAGAAAATAGTTTTCAGAAAATTATACTTTTTTATTTTCCGTATTTTAATATTTTCAATGATTTTTTTTAATATTTTAAGCAATTTTTTTTAAAATTTTTAGACACATTTAACATAAATACACTTAAAAAGTATAATATTTGTGAAAACAATTTTTAAAAAATACACTAAATACCAAAAAACATTTTAAAAAATAGGAAAATTCAATACATTTTTCGTATTTTTATGTTTTATTAATTTTTTAAAATATTGTTTCACAAATATTTTACTATTTAGATACCTCTAAGTAAGGTGCATCTAAAAAAGTAAAAAAATTATTTAAAATTTAAAGAATGTTCACTAAAAATAAAAAAATGAGAAAACAAAAAACTCAGTTTTCAGAAAATTGAATTCAAAAAACTGAAACCAAATACACTGATTATTTCTCACATCAGTTTGTTAAAAAAATAGAAAAAAAATGAGAGCAGAATAATTTATTTTGTAAAAATTATAATCCGGTGCACTTTCAAAAAAAATAATTATAAAATTAATGACTTTAATTATTAATATTAATAAAATTTATCACTAAATTATAAATATTTTAAAAAAAAATTTCATTGATTTTCTCAACAGAAGTCAAAAGAGTTTTCTACTAAACATTAAAAAATGCTTTTGCTTTTTGTCTTGACATGGGTTTCTTTGTTATATACTCCAGCATGTGAAAATGTTTAGCTACCGGTTGAATAATGAGGTATGTTTGACTTGAATTCGGATGCCATAGATGACTTTGCTACTGAGGATACTATCCCCCACCCTTTACTTATTTGTGTGTGTGTGAGAGAGAAAATAGAGTGAAAGAGAGAGAGATGGTGAGTGTGACACCGAACTCTGGGAATGCACCGGAAACATATGGAGAGAACGGCATCAACCAGCCCAAAGAACTCGATGCTGGAGTTCTGTTTGTCCTTAAATCCCGAGGTAAGACTGACCTGTATAGAATAAGATAAGATGAGGAAGGATTGGAGTGGAACTCTGCAATTTTTTTATTTTTTTATTTTCTACTTTTTTATGTATCCTTTGAATGCTTTTTAGTTGAGGTGAATAATTGTGGAGTCTTTGAATCTACTTTAATACATGTGACTTTTGAAAGTGATAGTATTATTATGAAGAAGTATAGAGGATTAGATTAGAGTATGACTGGGAGCCAAAGAATTGGGATTTTAAGTCATGATGCTTGGTCTAATTGTGTGTTCTGTAATGGTGAGATGGAAACCTTAAACCATGTTATGTTGATGTGCCCCCTTATTTGGAAAATTTGGACAAATCTACTGAGTTGGTGGAGTCTGCAATGGGCAACCCCTCAAAATGTTAAAGGATTGCTGGACCGGTGGAGAGGTTTCAAATGGAGGAAATTTGAAAACAAAATCTGGGATGCTATCCCATTGGCTACTTTTTGGTCCATTTGGAGGATGAGGAATGACTGTGTTTTTAATGGAAAACAACCTATGATGGAGGAGTTGTGTGAACTGATAAAGATAAGGGTTGCCTTATGGTTTAAAGCTCATTCAAGTGAGTGTTTGTACTCAATTTGGTGGACAATTTACAGTGAGTAAGGAACATAACACATTAGAGTTCTAGTTGGGCTGGCGAGTGGTGTGTCCTGCAGTAGGAGTGGTTTGGAGTTCGTGTTTTCTTTGCTCCTTGTTGGTTTCTCACCAACTGGAAGGTTAGTGCTAGCACATGATTGTGTATGCTCTTTTGTGCCAACCTAATTGAGATTGGAAAGCACTCTCTCCTTTTTATTGATATATTTCTCATATGTAAATATGTTGTTTTTATTAATAAAGTCTCTTTCTTTTACTGGTCAAAAAAAACAAAAAAGGGTTTGAATGGGAGTCGAACCCAATTTTTGAGCAAAAGATTGTGAAGCTGGAGAATATCAAATTCATCAAATATGCTGAGTTTTATGTAATAGGATTTTGATATTTTGAATACATATATATATATATATATATATATATATATATTTGTATCCATACTAATTAGGGCACGCAAGCTATAAATTCAATTTTGAATTTTTTTATGCAATAATAATTTGAAAGATGATATTACTTTTATCTATTTGTCTATTTACTTACTGTTTCACTTATTTGTCAAATATCACTTATTTGTCTATATACATTTATCTATTCACTTATTTATCTAGCATCACCTATTTATCCATCTAACTATTTATTTGTTTATATCACCACCACCCACGTCCGGCTACTTTTCCAATCAATTTTCAATTGACCAGCGACAATGGGTAAAAATGAAAAGAATTATCCTTCAAAACAATAATTTATATTTCTTATAATCAAAACAAAACAATTCATAGACCTAATGCCATACACCCTCCTACAAATGGACTTATCAACAAATTTTCCTATTATTTAAGTTAATTTATAAACAAATTGAGGAAAATATATGCACATATATGGCCTTAATTAAGATGCATTTACAAATATGCATATTTGTAAGTGAATTTTTTTAATGTGGGTACCTAAGTAAATTTACCAAGCAACAATATTCCATGTTCCATCTGTAGGGTCATGGTTGCACTGTGGTTACCACTTGACGACAGCGATAGTTGGGCCGGCGCTACTGAGCCTTCCCTTTGCATTTGTGTTGTTGGGTTGGGTTGGTGGAGTTGTGTGCTTGACCATGGTAGCTCTTGTCACCTTCTACTCTTACAATCTTCTCTCTCTGGTTCTAGATCACCACGATCAGCTTGGGAAACGTCAGTTGCGTTTCCGGGACATGGCCCATGACATTTTAGGTATGTTGCTTGAGACATTGCACAAGAAGGCTTCCTTTCAGTTTATTAGTACTTTTTAGCATTCAATTCGGTGATTTAAATTGTTCAAATTTTAGTACTTCTTGTACATATTATTCATATAAAAACTCAAATTAATCACATATCAGTAACCACATATTTGAATCATATTTTTTTTGTTTTTTAAATGAATGGTCAATATGATATCGAGAACAAGCTGTTTATTTTTTTCAAAAACAAATACGATAAAAAAATGTGACCATCAATATACTATCAATTTGAGATGATTTATTTGAGAGACACTAAAATTTGGACGGTTTTAACTACACTCTCTAATTCAATAAATTACTGAATTAATTTATTGAATTAGAGGGAAGCCGCCTCCTATATTTTTATGTTGCATCCATAAATATTTTTATGTATGGGATGTGCCAATATCAGATTTGAGCCAACTTTAAACTGGTAAAACCTAAACAGATTTATATTTTTTATACCCATCAAATATTTAACTTTAGTACTGTAAGTTTTTCCAGAACTTTGAATGTTTGAATTGGACAGGACCTGGATGGGGCAAGTATTTTGTGGGACCACTTCAATTGGGGATATGCTATGGTGCAGTTATTGCTTGTACACTTCTTGGAGGCCAGAGCCTCAAGGTTAGTTACTTACCGGTTTGGACCATGCATTTTTCTTTAAGTTCGGTTGATCTCGGTAATTCAAATCATCCAACTTGTAAACTTCATTAGGAAGATTATTTCTTACAAAAATTTAAATTGATACATTATCATTAATCACTTCATTGAATTACAAAATTTTACCAAAAAAATAATCACCTCGTTGTTCCTGAAATATAAAAAATAAAATAGAAAAATTTTAGGTAAATTATGTCAGTTGTGTCTGTATTTTGGTTTTTATACCATCTTGGTCTTTATAATTTTAATTGGCTCTATTTTTATTCTGAATTTATAACTTTGTTTCAATTTAGTTCAATTGATTACAATTGTTAAAAAAAATTTAATGAAAAATATGGATAAAAGTAACATATGTTATTTAGGTTCAATATCAATTCTTTTAATATTGATGTGAAATAGTTATTTATAATTCATTTTGGTTTTTTTGCAGTTTATTTACTTGCTCTCAAAGCCAAATGGGAATTTACAACTCTACCACTTTGTGGTAATTTTTGGAGCCCCAATGCTTATATTGGCACAAATGCCATCTTTCCACTCCTTGAGGCACATCAACCTCATGTCCTTGGTACTATGCCTTGCTTTCAGTGCTTGTACCACAGCTGGTGCTATATACATTGGTAATTAATTAATTAAATCACAATTACCATAAAGTATGAGAATTTTCTTCACAATTAATCCGTTTTTCTTACTTTATATTGAGTCACTATTTTGCAGGATACTCCAAAAAAGCACCCGCGAAGGACTATTCTGTAACTGGAGTTGGCATTAATCGCATTTTTGGTGTTTTTAATGCTATTTCAATCATTGCGACTACATATGGCAATGGAATTATTCCCGAAATACAGGTTTTCCAAGTTTTTTTTTTTTTTTTTTAAAGAAAAAAAACTATGAATTTTACATATTGCATTCAAATGTGGATATGAAATTTTGCAGGCGACGATAGTAGCCCCAGTGACCGGGAAAATGTTCAAAGGACTTTTGGTATGTTACGCTGTTGTGATCTCAACATTTTTCAGTGTCGCCATATCTGGTTATTGGGCATTTGGAAATCAGTCTCAAGGATCAATTCTTCAAAATTTTATGCTTGATGGAAAGCCTTTGGTGCCTAGGTGGTTTCTTTTGATGACCAATGTATTCACTCTCTTGCAAGTGATAGCTGTTGTTCTGGTAATACTCTACTCTAATTATTACTGATATATAAAACCTATCTAATGGTGAGCTTAATTAAATTATTGGACAAATTACATTAATAGCCTCTGCTCCTTATTTTTTGTATCATTTTGGTTTATGCGGGTTTAATTGACTCAATCAATATTAACTTTGAATTTTGTGTTAATTTGGTCAAATCAAAAACATTTGACAGCATTTTTGACCCAAAAAAAAAAAATTAAAATAAATAATACATACGTGGATGACACATGTCACCTATGAGTAACTCATCAAGTTAGATGAGATATTAGTAAATTGACCATCTTGTTCTCAAAACACAATATATGTTATCCACGTGCCTATTTTTTTGTCCAAAATCCTAACAGAGGTTATCAATTGGATTAATTTGATATGAAATTTAAAATTTAGAATCAAAATCAAGTTAATTAAAAGTAAAAATCAAAATATAAAAACTACCAAGATAATTTGTCACTACTTAGAAAGATAAAATCACTAAATTTCACCCAAAAATTGACTAGCTACGGACAGTCTCTCACTATGTATATATAGGAAAAAATTATGGTACACACCCCTCAAAAGGTGTGTATCATATGCACTTTATAACCAAAGAATAAAATAGCATAACTCCATACTTTCTAAATCATAACTAAAACAAAAAAGTCATAACTAAACACTACTTGAGGCATAATCAAAAAAAATTATGAGTCAAAACTAAAATAATATCATAACTAAAAAATAAAATAACATAATTAGGAGTTCATATGGTACACCGCTTTCACAGAATATGCATAATAAAATTTCCCATATATATATATGCATGTTGTTTCCACTAAGTGCATGGTCAATAAAAACTATATTAGTTGGGATATTCGTTCTGCCTTTGAATTTTTTTTTTCTCCTTCATCCTTATTGTCTCAATATATTTCATAGTTTTGAGTTAATAATTTATTTTTATTTTTTTTGCCAATAAAAAAAATACAGACGTACTTGCAACCAACAAACGTAGTGATCGAGCGCAAGTTTGCAGATCCAAAGAAGGATCAATTCTCCATTCGCAATGTCATGCCACGGTTGATTTTTAGGTCATTGTCCATTGTCATTGCCACGCTTTTGGCCGCCATGTTACCTTTCTTCGGTGACATCATGGCGTTATTCGGGGCATTCGGATGCATTCCTTTAGATTTCATTCTACCTATGATTTTCTACAATGTGACATTCAAACCCTCCAAGAAAAGCATAATATTTTGGGGAAACACATTCATCGCAGCGATCTCCACAGTGTTATCCTTGGTCGGAGCAGTGGCATCGGTGCGACAAATTATTCTTGATGCAAAAACCTATCGTTTGTTTGCTAACATGTAATTATATGTAATGTTGAGAGCAACATAAGAAATGAAAAGGATGGAAGACAATATGATATTGTTGACTTCATAATTTACTTTTCTATCGATTGTGGTTTGTTGATTATGGCAAAGTTCAATTATAGTCTGTTGAATGAGACCATAGACTATTTTTAAAAAATAACGTTGGCTACATTTGCTATTATTATTATCCATGTTAACAGACATGCTGACATGGCATGACAGGTGTATTAATGACGTGACATGATGACATGTTAAATGAAGAGTCAAAAGAGTTAGCTGTTGTAGCCATTTGAAAGTCAGGTTCTAGAATCAAGACCAGGTAAAAGCACCAAATCTGTAGTTACCTATTGGGGAAATCATGGGTTTAGATCACCTCTCTCTCTCTCTCTCTCTCTCTCATGTGGTAGAGCCTATAAATAAGCCAAGATCTCTCTCTCTCTCTCTCTCTCTCATGTGGTAGAGCCTATAAATAAGCCAAGAGAGATACAAGCAAGACACACAACTCAACTCATACAACCGTGAATTCTATGAGTAGTTTCTATCTAGGAGTAGTCACTTAGCATCTAGAAGTAGTCCGGCAATATCTCCAGCTATATCTTATTACTATTACTCTCTGTCGATTAGTGATTTTAATGCTTTTTTTTTTATTCTTGTTTAAGTTTATGTAACTTATAACAAGTCATAATTTTATCAGTTTAATACCAGTTGAGTTCTCTTTTTCTATATTTCTCTTCATTTATTTCCCTCCAAAGAAGTCATTAATCTGTTTAAGACATAAAATTCAACCACAAGCTTAATCTATTATTATTTTGTAAAAACTAAGTTTTGTCTGTCGATTGACCTTAACAAAATTTTTGCTAACAGATACGTGAAATTATAAATGATGTTAAAGAGCACTCTCTCTATGTCCAATGTTAAATTTAGTTACGTGATCAATAATGAACCGCCCAACCAACTTTTTGTTTAAAAACAACTCAACTCAACTCTACTCAAAATTCAATAAATCTATAAATTGAACTCGGATTGGACTTGGGTTTAGGATTTTTTTGTAGAAAAATATCAAGTTTGGATAGGTTATGAGCCTGACCCTTAATTAAACATTCACACAACCCCAAGAGAAAAGTCTTGTGCTTGAATGGCATCCCAATCGAATCATAGCGTACATGTTCTATGAGTTAATGCTTACTTCTTTTTCAAGGAGTTAGAAAAAAATTGCAATTGATACATAAGTATGTGCAAGATAATTTAAATTTCATTTGTATTTTAAATAACTAAATTGATTTATACTTGTTTAGTTACCTTTTGTAATTGAAAAATATTTCAGGGTTTTGAATGAAATAAATGAATAACATACTTCAATAGATTGATTATAGTTTAACTTTAATATAATTTAAGAGTATATATTGTTAATATTTAACACAAAAAAATTATCACATTTTAATGAAAAAAAAAAAAAAAACTGACAATAATATTATGATTAAACCATTATAAAGTACAAATGCTTCAACAGTCCACTCCTCATTAACTCCTAATTTTTAGTCTATTGAGACTAACTTAACAATCCCCCAAAACACTGACTTCATTACCACAAAATAAATTTTACTTATTCGAAGTATTCAATATTGACCCCTAAAATACAGAAGAAAACATAACCGAAATGGATCAGTGGTTTATCTGAGTATTTAAGAAACAATTGCAGTGTCAAGGTTGTTGCCCTATTGATTGTTGTTTTAGATTTGTAGTGACAAAGATGTTCCCCCAAAAGATCCAAAATTTATGCCGACTTTTTGATGCAACTGAGGTTGGGCATGAAGATGGGTATCCCACTTGGTTTCCAGTTGCAGACCGCACGCTTCTGGCTTTGCACAATCGAGGCAGGGTAACAACTAATGCAGTCGTTGCCAAAGACAAGAGTATGCAATACTAGACAATTTATACTACTATCGTGGTAATCCCAAAAACGCAACAAGGCAGATAGATCATTGTAGACTCTAACCTTGACATAGATGATCCATCTGCCTTGTTGATTTTTCGGAATAACAATAATAGTGGCAGAAATCAGCTTGTACTTCCCACTCCTATCTTTGGCAACAACTACATCAGGTGTTACCTTGTCTCGATTATGTAAAGCCAAAAGCTTGTGATATGTAATCAGAAAAGTGGGATACTCATTGTACCCAACCTCAGTCACTTTAAGAAGTCAGTGCAAGGTAGAGCTAGAGCAACCTCAGTCAATCAAGCGGGATACTCGTCGTGCCTAACATCAGTCACTACTAGAAGCTATTGCCAGACGGTTGATCAAAGGATGCTCAAACTATGGTTCAACGCCTAAAGCATTTGTTTGATGGTTCACTCGAGGGAAGGAAAAACTTGTTCTATTACCAAGTGAATTTCGAAGGAATTTTCTTCTCATTCTTGGCATTCTTAGACTTATTATCATATGCTTAACTTTTCACATATACCTTCAATTCAAACATTCTACCAAGATTTATCCCATTGAAGTAAGGGTTTCTTTCACATCTTTCTAACATAAACAAGCTCAAATATTACCAATTCTTAATACTAAAAGATTTAAAGAATTTCGTTTCCGATTAATTACAATAATATAATCCAAAATCACAATTCATAACCTTGAATTAAGTCTCTCTTCTCCTTCTTTCCTCTCGCTTTCTCTTCATTGTTCTCTCTTATTTTTCTCACCGTCCAAGAGGAGGAATTCCGTCCAGCACAAAGAGGAGAACCTCTTCGCTTTATTTTCTTTTATATTTTGCAAGATTTTAAACGTATTTGGTTTACATATAGACAAGACACTTAGAACCCAACCACATCAGCCGCAATCAAAGCAATTATATTTGATCGATTCTCTTTTATGCCTCCAAGAGAGTACATTCTATCTACCTCTGACCTGAACTTTGATCAATTTCTCGCGATATAGTTCTAATGCCCTCTATAATCATTCAGGTACTATCTAGCATTTCTTTTTCTCTTCCATATATAATGTACATAGCCGCTTTAGCAAGGCCATTGAACGTTGTATTTCCCAATCAGATAATCCTAGACAGGACTGTTTGGTGCATAGGTCTCAGAAGATGGCTTGCATTTTGGATACCGAAATCTGGGTTCCAATATCTTTTTTGAAGGTTCACCACTAGTGATCAAAACTTGATGAAGAAACAACGAGATTTGAACTTTTGTGGGGAAAAAACAAATTATTTCACTCATAAAAAAATTTGAATATGAAAGAAGGTTGTTTCTTTGATGGAAAACATTAGTATTTTAATAAAATAGATTCTGTGTAAATGCAAAATAAAATGAACTTTTACTTAGATTTTCAATATGATTATTTGTCATTAGGATTTTATCTCATTAACGGAGTTCTGAGATGTTTACAAATGCTAATAACAGGCAAAAGAAATAGTACAAAGAAAAGCTAAAGAAATTGCTCCCACCATGGAGTCCTCGACTGCAGCTACGCTAACATTGCAAAATGAGACTCAAATGTAGGATCGCAAGTAGGATCATATGAGATCATGTAGGATCTTTAGACGTGTTTTCTTTACCTTAATTTTCAGTAAGTATTTAATCTTATGATCTCAATTCAATCCAGGAAATCCTCTCACCTATGCCATTTATCTCCAGAGAAAGTTAATGACCAACAGTTTCAACTATAATTTATGAAAGTACCTACCTTCCATAAAATTTTGTTTTTCTTTTGTACATAAGCTCCAGGTTAAGGGCATATCTAATCACATTGTGTACTGTTTTAGACAAATCATATTTTCTTTTTTATTCAAGTGAAAATAAGGTATTATATTAGTGCATAGCAAAACCAACTAGGCCTAGCTTATTTGTCCACCATTAGCTTAGTTGGCCACCATGACTTTCCTTGGGAAACCCTAATGCTGTGTTTGGTTGAAGGATTTGAGGAGGGATTTGGAAAGAGAAATGGAAAAGGTAGGTGAAATGAGAATAAAATATGCCTAAATTTCACATAGTTTCACACATCTTTTTCCTTTCCCTTTCCAAATCCCTTCCTAAATCCTCCAACCAAACACAACATAAGGAGAGGTCTTAAGTTCAACTCTCTCTTGAGAGAGTTGAATTAAGGAGGCAAACACTTGACCCTTTGCAAAAGCTAATTCTCATAAATGCTAATCTAACAACTGACTTTTGCCAATCAAATATATATACATATTAGTGCATAGCAAATCATATACTCTAAATTTGATTATACTCCTATATAAGGTATTACATAATCCCCAAAATTACCCTCCGAATTTGATGTTTTTTTAGGGCTTGTCAAGAAAACCTATCCTTAACCTTTTTAATTGACAAAACTGTAAAATATGTAACACAGAAGCAAATTCATCAGCTGAGAAGCAAACCTGTAAAACCATTGAAAAGCTCAAAGGCTATCAAAGCTGAAACAAAAGTGTCTGCCACCAATATACAACAAAATAAAGGTGGTCTTAGTCCACAAACTAGGAGAAGTATACATTCAAAAAGAGTTGGGAAGCAGAATAAAATGCCACACGGTAAGTATACCCCCATTATAACCCAAGGACTACTCATCAGCTGAAACTTCATCATGTGACTCTTCATCATCAGACGTCTCTTCATCAGCCAACTTCTTTTTGGCCATCCTCTCTTTCCATCTTGCCAACGCCCACCTTAAAATAAAGAACCCTCCAATGGCATACACCTGAAAGCAGCCAAAACAGATACAAATAGAAATCTGTCTTTATTGCCCCGAAAATAAATAAACAAAACAAAATGAATAATAACAAAAATAAACACAAACAAAATAAGGAGAAGGATAAGAAAAGAGTTGGTTCAAATAATCTGCATGCATGTCTGGTCCATGTTTGATATTGACTGACATAACAATTATTGAGCCTAGAGTTTTCTTGAATTTTACATTGTTGTCCTGGTATCAGAGGCGAACAATATTCTCTTCTAAGTTCAAGATAATTTAAAGAGAGAAATGAGGACGGAAAGGAGAATGTAAGATTCATTAATTCATGCAACTCCACCAACAAAAAACTTTTGACACCATCCACAAAGATACTACAGTAACCTTGGCAGAATCACCTTGAGCCAAAGCTTGAAAAGACCAAGTAGCTTCACAATTAATTCTACCAAAAATTTTATACAGAATTTTGTACCAGAATGATGTGCCAGTGGCTCAAAACCCAACCAAATCATTATGAGTTCTCTGTATAAATTTTCAGTCTGTATATCACTATTCTTAGATGAATCAGGGTTGATTCTTGTTGTTGATCTTCACTCCATCCCCAATCCACCCTTACTGCAGCCTCAATTCCACCCCAATCTCTGACTATTCTCAAAATTGAACAACTGCATTTCAACAAATTTTTATGTAAAAACATATCAAACCAGTGCTTGAATCCAAATGTCTACATAACCACTGGAATCACAAACCCACCCTTAGTTGCATGAATCGTCCTACCAGGTGACGAATCGTCCTAAGAAACGTGTAGGAATCGCGTTTCCATCGAGAGAAACGCGATCCTGGCCAAGATGGGATCGTTGGTGAAGAACAAAAACCCTAGGAGAGAGAGACAGAGGAGAGAGAGTGTGAAGGAAGAGAGTGAGAAGACAAACCTTCGACTCCAGTATGTAGTGCTCTCGCGATCGCCTCGCGATCTGCTCGCAATCTACTCCTCTTCGCTCTCGCCTTCAATCGCCATGGCCATCGCCTTCGATCTGCTGCTTCTTCTTCTTCTTCTTCTTCTTCTTCTTCTCTCTCTCTCTCTCTCTCTCTCTCTCTCTCTCTCTCTTGCCTCAATTCCACCCAATCTCTGACTATTCTCAAAATTGAACAAATGCATTTCAACAAATTTTTATGTAAAAACATATCAAACCAGTGCTTGAATCCAAATGTCTACATAACCACTGGAATCACAAACCCACCTCTATTAAACGGAGGATGCAATTAGTGAAGAAATTCGTATATAGATTTAATTGGTAAAGACATTAATACACATATATATACACTATATATATGTATTTACTAAATATATATATAAGAACACATCAATGGACAACAGGGGTTACTGAAAATTAATACACACACATACATATATATGTATTTATAAACACACAGCAATGGGGGTTAACATGGATGCTCATATTGACTTCCAATTGTATAGAAAATGCATCACCTTGTTGCTGCAAATTAGGAGATTTTGGTTTAAATTTTTTACTTGGAAGGCCTGATTCTAGAAACTTCTATGCTTGCTTTTATCATCAAGATCTTCATCTGGGCAGCATTTAATCTGGTGGCTCACAAGGTGGTGGTATAAGATTTGTTCACTGGTGGTTGTTCACAAGGGTGGCAGGGAAGGGGTTGTTGGATGGTGGAAGCTCACGAGATGGTCCACAGCTGACTTGACTTGGTACCGACACCTTTCCTTTTTGTGCGGGAAAGGGTTATTCGATGGTGGTAGCTCATGGGGTAGTGATGCCTGGTTGATATAACCACTGGGTGGTGGACCTACTGTTGTAGAGGGTTTTATAAGGGTGGTGACAATGGCAGAAAAAGAGGTTTGGAGAGAAGGGGTTGCATTGTGAAGATGGAATTGTATGTGGCGTTGGCACTATGTTAATGAGGGCATTCTTATCTTTCTCAAAATTTATTTCAGTCATTTTAGTTTCACAATTAACACCATCTAAGGGACAACTCTAACAGGCGAGGGTAGTGTAATTTCAAAACCGCAAGGGAAGTCTCAATAATTGTCAGACCATCAAAAGAGGTTAGCGTAATTAGCCCTATTATTTAAGAATGCATTTGAAATTAAATGAGACTTAGGCAAAATATATTTCCATCCCCCACCCATGTTAGAGGTTAGAATTTTTCTTTACCATCAAATGTAAGTTTCTACTTCTTTAAAACATCATAAGAAAATAGAGAATCCAAGTATTTAATTTGAGTGTAGGGGTTAGACACATATCCCACACCCTTACCTTTACAATATTTGGTGGACATGGGGACATTGGGTGCATGGAAGAGTCCATGTAACACTGTTCAATACCAAATACCTGTTGTCTCTAATCTTGAGTATCATTCTTCTATTACTCTACTTCACCAACCCTCTCATACATCTCATTCATTTATTTATTTTTTAAGTAGCACAACTTATCATTATTATTGCTACCTTTTTTTATGAGATGGAGGCCACTCTTTTAAAGACAAATATATAGTTCACCTTAAATTTTTCTTTCCCAGATTTTTTCTTACAAGTGAAATGAAACACTTTGTTACATTCTATAAATAACAAGTATATCCTACCCCAAGAAGCTATTATAGAAAGGCATAAAATTTTAAGTACAATCTTTACAACTATGAAGCGCGTTGACCTCTGTACAGGGTCACATACCGATGTTCGACATGCGTCCACCTTGTGTCTTATTATTATTTTTTTTAAATAAATTTTTACGGGAATAGCATACCCAAATTGATGAATTTGACGAGATTAAATATTTGATATAAAATAAATATATAACATTAAAAAATATGATATACAGTAAATAAATAAAATTATATTTTTTGCACGTGTCCCTGGCACGTCGTGTCTTGCATTTTTTTAAAAAAAATTTCCATGTCCACGTGCCTGTGTTGTGTCCGTGTTGTGTCATGTGTCCGTGCTTCTTAGCTTTACAATATAAATGTGTGGTTTAGATTCCGTAAATTCTCTTACACAATTGAACATCAATAAAATCAAAATCTTGAGAGTATAGCTAATCTCAAATCTTTCCAGAAGCATCCCAATAATAAAAACTTAATATATTTGATATTTTCTTCCTAATATAGTAGTCTGGTCAGTGAGAATATGACCAAAACAACGGAAAATTTAGAAACATTATTGTAACCTCTACTAATAAAACCAAAACATTATTCGCCCTTCTGTTTGTCACTGACTTAGGTTCTTATGATTCATCCAAATTTGAGATTCTTTCACTAAATCTCGAACGAATATTCAATTTACTTGTCGTATTTAACTAAATTCTGAATCCAGCCCAAACCCAAGTTTGGCCAAAGTATTGTCAATCAACAGCCAAAGTTTATCCCAGTTTTGCGCATACTCCAATCTGAATCCGAATTTCACCAAACTATCCAGAAATGCTAGAGATCACAATTTAAGTCCCACAATTCACCCACAAGGGAGTTATGACACATAACTTGCTATGTCATTGTGAGTAGAATTGTGGGACTTAAATTGTGGGTATCAAATCTTTTTTCCTATCTCAAAAATAAGTGAAGAATCTCAATCCATGACCTAGAGTATCTTTCTTTCTTTCTATCTTCTTCTTCTTTCCCTATAATAAAAGAAATAAATACCCACATCTTTTCCCCTAACTTGGATGAATTTCTCAGTAAACAAACAACAAATTCATGAATATACAGCAAGTAAGAGACAAATAAAAATCAAAAAGCCAATTTGAAAATTGACAAGGGTTTGAATTACATAATACAGTCAGTACCTGCCAGAGAACAATAGGGTTGGTGTTTTGGTCACATTCGTCGGCTTGGAGCTTCAACGAAGGCATGTCGGGGCAAGGGTTCGGAACCTTCACTGCGACAGGCTTAACCTCCTCTTTCACGGATTCATCACCGATTGTGCTCATTGGTTGCTCCGACGAGACAACAACAGACTTTGATTTTGCGTCGTCTCGCTTCAATGGAGGAGGGAATATGAACAACTGAAGCTTCTGGAAGAAAGAGAAAATGGGGTTGGGATTACTGTTTCTTCGCACTTCGCCATCACTGCTCACAACAATTTCGGTGCTTTCGACCTTTTCTTCTCTCTCTGCCATCTCTCTCTCTCTCTCTCTCTCTCTCTCTCTGTGAATGCGGGATTCGCGTACTGCGTACTCACTCTGGAATCTGGAGTTGTCTGGATTTTAAGTTTCACAATTTGTCTTTTTTGGATTACATCCAAAAATAAATAAATAAAATTTATTTTGTTTGGGGTTCCCTTGAGTAGTTTTTTTTTTTAGTGATTTTTTTTAAAAAAATTGAATTTTTATATAAAAAAAAAAGAAAATTTACAAAAAATAGAGTAAATGAAAATAATATTTTTTTTTTGTGTACGTTGAAATAGTTTTTATTTTTTAATAATTTTTTTTGTTAAAATTATATCTTTTGAACCGAGGCAACATTGATTAAAATTTTATAATAGCATTTTTAGAAATAACATTTATACTTTTTCTTTTTATTTCTAAACGCATCCTATATCGGATACTCAAATTTTGGAATGATGTTTATATGTATATATATTTCATTTCTAAGTGCATTGTATGCCAACTCCTCTTATGTGGGAGGTTATGTGTTACGACAAGTGGAGCGCGAGCAATAATCGAGTAAGAAAGGGAGATTGTGGCAACAAGATGTTGGGAAGGGTGAGGGGTTGTGGTGACATGTGTTGAAAAGGGAATAGATTTCAGTATGGATGAAAAAGTGAGCGATATAAATGATAATGTGAAAAGATAACAGACTACTCTGCTGTCGTCACTTTCACTAAACGAAGTTGAGATATGGGTAGAGGAGGAGGGTGGAGTAACAATTGGTGAAAAAAGAAAAAGAAAAAGGATAATAACCAATGTAAACAAGGGAAATGGAGCCAAGGTAGGGCCTAAGATTTTTGAGGTCCTATGCAAAATTATAGAAACAGATAAAAATGCACAAAAATTGTAAACAATAAATAATATAAAGGATATAACACTTTCTACCCCTAAATTATTGTCAAATTATTTATTTAGTTTCTAAACTATCGATTGAGTTTATTAAGTTCAAATTCAAATCTATTTAGTTCCTAACTATTGATTAAATCTATTAAATTCTTAAAGTATTTAATTCAAACCTATGTAATTCCTAAAAAAAATTATAAAAATAAAATATATGTTCATAAAAATGTTATAATATAGGAAAAGACCCTACATAATTAAGATTTTATTCTAGAAAAATCTTAAATTTTATTTTATATTTAAAAAGTGTTTTGTTCCGCTATGTGTTTAAATTAGTATTAGATTCTAGTTTCTTAGTCTTATGAATAAAAATATACGAGTATTATATATACTGAAAAAGTTTAATCAGAAAATTTAAAAAATAACATTTTGCTACAAACAATAATAGAACATAATAATACTTTAATTAAGTTATAAAAATGACTTAACGAAAAATATAAACATGATCAATTAAAAATTATAAATGAAATCCAGCATATAATTCTCAATAAAGGCAAGTAAGTAGTCATTGTAGAAGATATGTAAAAAAAAAAAAATACTATAGATAATTACACTTACCTTTATAAAATAAATTCACCAAAAGAGCTGATGCCCACTTTTTAAAGACAAAATAAAAATTTTAAGTTTTTTTTTTTAAATAAAATTTCAACTAAGTAGGGTCTTTTACTAATTTATAATACTTTTAAACTTATATTTTATTTTTGTAATCCTTTCAAAGATTAAATAGGTTTAGATTAAATATTTTAGGAACTTAATAAATTCAATCGATAATTCAGGGACTAAATTGACATTAATTATATAATTTAGAGCCTTAGTGGATTAAATCAATAGTTTTGAGACTAAATAGACAAGTTGACAATAGTTTAATACATTCAATCGATAATTTAGGGACTAAATTGACTTGAATTATATAATTTAGAGACATTGGCCTATTTTGGGAAGTGGGTTAAAAGTCACTTCCCAGCTTTTAACCCACTTCCCTCTCTCACAAAAAAGTCAAAAAACAGTTTTTAACCATCATCCCAAAACACCATTAATGGATTAAATCAATATTTTAGGGACTAAATAGACAATTTGACAATAATTTAGGAGTAGAAAGTATAATAAACCCTAATATATATAAAGTTTGTGAATAAATTGTGATTGCTGATTAAAAATATGAGCAATGCTGCACAGCTCGAATTTGAGCTTGTCCTGAATGACTCGAATTTCATCTTGCTGATTGTCCGGCCTGTCATCCAGCGAAAAGGCTGACAGCCGCAGTCAACAAGGTGACAACTACGATAAACAAATGTTTCATCCGGTTATCTAAGTGGTCATCCGGCCGATCGTTCAGGAGGTCGATTGGTAAACACAAATTTTGAGCCATTCAAAACAGTTCACTTCGAACTACCAAAGATTTCTTTAAAAATATATTTGGTAATATCTAACAAGTTTACTATGGGTAAGCTATGAATTTTTTTTTCGAAGAACTCAAAATGATATAAATTTAATCTTATTACTTTATAATTTAGCAAAAATTAACTTTCAACAAGGAGAAAAACACTAAATAAAATTTAAAACTATAATACTAAGTTAGTTTGGCAATCAATTTTTTAGGTTAAAATAGTTTTTAAAAAATAAATAAATAAAAAAAACTAAAAAAGTTAAAAGGTCATATCATACACGAAAATCATTTTTTTTTCCTCACAATTCTCTATTTAACTAAAATAATCATTCCAAAAATATTAACTTTTTTCACCATATAAAAAAATTAAAAATCAAGAAGTTATTAAAAAAGCCAAGTTATCAAGCAAGATTCGTGGGCCGATTTTTGGGCCCTACTTCAATGATCCAAACTATTCATATTTTAAGATTCGTTGAATATATCACCCTTGCAAAAAATCAAGTCGATCGGATAATAAAAATTACGTGTTCAAATCAATTTTGTATGAATCTACATTTTTTTCACTATCCATTTTTTTCATACAAAACTGATCTGAACACATTATTTCCGGTATCCGATTGACTTGATTTTTCGCAAGGATAATATATTCGACAAACCCTAAAATGTAAACGATTTGGATTATCAAAATGAGTCCAAAAGTGGGCCCAATAATACCTCTCCAATCCTATTTGAGACTAAAAAGAAACCAGTCCCTCATAGCAAAATATCATTTAAACATTACACTTTCATATTCTAGTTGTAAAATTTTGATAAACTTACATAATCCAACTTATCTAGTACATTAGTTTCAATAGATAACATCATTAATTAATGAAATATTTCTTGTACCTGAATTAACTGAGAATAAGATTGTGAGCTTGAATAAGTTGAATTGGACATTAATTGTTTGGACCTACAGATATTATAAAGTTAAAAAGAGTAAATTACACTGTTCATCCTTTAATTTTTATTCGAATTTTACTGTGTTTCATACTTTAATTACAATAATTAAGTCACACATTTTAAACCTTAATGTTATAATTATCACATTTGTGTACTAAAAATTTTATTAGTTTATATATTATTATTGTATTTGTTTATTGAATCAATTACTTATATGTATTATTAATTCAATTATAATAAATGAAATGATAGATAACTTGTAGTAGGAGTGTTAAAAAAATTTAAAAAGAAACCAATCAACTATCAAACCTAAGGGTCAACATTGATCAGGTGAACCCGTGAAAATAAAGGTCAAGTTCACCAAGACGCAGACTAAGGCTAGTGAACTTTTTCTAGCGGGGTCGAAAACCGTAGGTCCATGACATTACTTTTAATAATATATATGATTTATGAAATGTAATTTTGAATAACGTCATACATTCGATTAAATTGTGATTTTTCTTTTAAGATTTGAAATAAATAATAAATTTAAATTGTTTTAATTTATAATTAAAATAGGGTTGTATGTTCACTTTTTTTTTTCTTTTTTTTTTCTATTTTGTATTTTTTAACGGTTGGTTTAAAATCTAAAAATAATTCCACCAGTGATGTCATGCTTTTTTAAGTATAAGACACATTTCTACCCAATGTTGTACCAACTTGCTTTCAAGAGTTCAAGAGTCCCTAGTTAATTTTTTAAGAAAAACTAAGAAATCTTGAACAATGAAAATTAAGCATAGACGCTAGTCCGTCACAACCAAGCATATCAATTCGATAACTTAGGTAAAAAGGGAGAAGGTCATTACTTGATGCACCTCATTTTACCCAATCAAGTGATTGGACTCTACTCGTCATTTATTTTATGAGATTTAATTATTCCACAAAACTCATTATTAAACCTAATTCGTTTACTAAACCTAAAGCTGGGCGATTTGAACATACAACCACCACTTACTCTCTATATCCCAAAATATTAATCACTTATTCCATTTTTCATTATCTCAAAATATTAATCCATTTTCAAAAATTAAGGATTAAAATAATATGAATTTCCTATTTGTTCTTATTTTAAATTCATTGACATTCATATTCGTGAAGTGTAATAATTGTACTAACAAAGGGTAGTTTTAGAAGTTAATATTTTGCAAGTGTAGTAATTGTATTACAAAAAAAGAGTGATTCTACTTACACCACTCTTTTACCTCTTTACACCCTCCATCTCATTACACCACTAAAAAAAATATTAGATTCTCATTACACTCAATATATTACCAAAACAAACCCTAAGGTAAAAAAATCTTCAAAACCCATCTCTTTACACCCATACTTTTCCGGTATTCAATTGCTAGAAACAATAGATCTCTCTGGCATTTTGTTGCTATACATTCACAGAGCCACTTTCTCCTAAACAATGTTTGTTTAATTTGTGCTTGGCCTGTTCGGTAATACAATGCTAATCAATTTGAATTACTCCAGTGCCATGTTACCGGATACAATTTTTTTCCCAGCATTATGTTACAGTTCAATTGAATAATTTTAGTTTGTTTCACAACAGAGCCAGTAGAGCCCACATTGAAGTGCTTGTTCGGTCCCACAATGCGAAACAATTTACAAAACCTCTGTGTTATAACGCCAGAATGAATTGGTTTGTCCAGCCTTTTGTCCCTATACATTTACAGAGTTACTTCCTTTCAAATAATGTGATAATAATTTGTGTCGGGCCTATTCGGTAATAAAATGCTAATGAATTTCAATTACTCCAGTGTTGTGTTTACCAAACAAAATATTTTTTTCCCAACATTGTGTTGCTGTACAATTGGATAATTTCAATTTGCTTCACAACAGAGTCAGTGGAGCTCACTGTGAAGTGTCTATTCGATCACACGGTACTAGACAAATTACATTTTTCTAGTGGTATGTTGCTTGAAAAAATAGATTTGTCTAGCGTTTTGTTGCTATACATTTACAGAGCCACTTTGTTCCAAACGATGATTTGGTCCTATTTGGTAATACAATGTTAACAAATTGAATTAATCTAGTTCGATAAAAAAATATCCATAAATCAAACACGCATCTATAAAATCACATATAAAAAGTATCCATAAAATTTTTCATAAAAAAAATCAAGTGTACGAATATCCATAAAATCTGTCATTATTTGCATCCATTAATCAAACATGTTATCACAATTCGTCTATAGTGATTGTTTCAGTAGTTACTACGTCGAGGCGAATAAGAGTACGAAATTGATGAATATGGATAATATATGATTTCTTCCATCCACTAGCACACGGGTGATGAAAATGAGTCAAATTATTTGCTATCGAAGGTACTGGATGACCAGGTTGCAGATAAACCTATAACAAAGAAATCAATAAGTAGAATTACAAAATAAAACATGGTAATGATCTAAGTGGGCTCAGTAGTTACCTACACAAAATGGTTTCCATTTACAAGTTCTATGTATATTTCTCTTCGATCATGTGTTGCAATCGGTACTGATCTAAGTGGTAGAAACCTCAAACATTGTTACATGGATAAATGATAAAGAACGATTCGATAGTATGATGTTATCAAATGGCACATGTCAGGCATAGTCATCTAATGATTAAATCCAAGGCCAGGTTCGAAGTAGAATAAGATAGAGTTAAGGTCATCAACTCTTTCTTGTGAACCAAATAGTTGCACGTAGTGCACTACATTCGAATGCAACTCAGTCAACAAGTTGCAATTGTCCTGAAACCACAATTGCCATATGCTTATACATCTTTTATGTTACGGATATATGGTCTTAACTTCTTCAAAAATTGTTCGAAGTAAGAGATATGATTTGTTGACTGCGTCATACAAACCTACATCACAAATATACAGCAATGGATATATGAAATAATTAAAATGGGGTTGAACAACTATTAAAATAAATTTTGTACATAGTTACAAGTTTTATGTAATTACATACATTATCGTTTTTTGCATTCTTCCGTTGCAGTTGCTTACGAACTGGTGCAGTTGAGATGGTAACACCCTATGAATAACTATATTCCCCAGATAGTACAAACTCAAACACAGATGGCTCGCATTTAGTATATGTATCGATTTTGAATTGACCATGGCCGAGACCTCAGTTCCTACCTCGCGTGTCAATCTTGAGTTCAGGTTCCATAAAAAATATACTTTCTGACTAATTAACCCACTAAACTTCCTCAGAAAGATCACTTGTTGCATTTCATCAATCGTTTGGAATTTCTCAATAACAAAACCAATCTCTGTTTTGCAATCCAACTCCATAAAAGCACTTTCTGAAACTGGAAGCATATCTAACTTCCTCCAATGAAGATTTATGCATGAGAGGGGAATCAATCGACCTTGTTGAAAATACTCAGCTATTTCATGTGCACATGACGACCCATGTGTACGTCGAAAAATGCAGCCACATGCGGCAACATCTTTTCCCACACTATTCGATCTCTTTGACTCTACCAATATTTTGTCCAAACTACAAATTAAAATAAAACCACGTAACTCAGTGAACTCAATAGGTGTGTAGTTGTGTTGAACTATAATCAAACTCGGCTGAAATGAGGCTTTAATGTCTGCATGCTGCAACTTTAACAAATTGTGTATTTTGGTCCAAGATGTCTTAAAACTGCCTTGACTTGATCTAAGTTGCCTCTTCAATTTAGCACGAGAACTCTCCGCCCTACAAGTATATATATTTTGGTATTTAATATAAAAATCAAAAAATTATAGCAATTCATAAATGTAATGACCATAATTTACCTATTTGTAGTAGTATTTCCGAAATGCATACTATTGTCTGTCTAAGCTACAACAAATTTTTCCTTGTATGGCTCTAACCAATTTGTAGTAACATACTTAATAGCTTGAGAATACATACTAAATTCGGTCTTCAGATTGGAAAATTGTTCATTGAATTCTCTTTCTGTTCTAACCAATACCAAAGCACTCCAACTATGCATGAACTTATCTTATTTATCTTTCATCTCAAAAACCTTCTTGCACTTCATCAAAACATTCTTGCTAATATGCCATTTACACAAAAGATTAGTGGCCATAGGTATAACTTTTGATATGTCTTTCATCAAAGACAACTCTTTATCTGTAATAATGACTTTTGGAAAAGTAGTACTTTCCATAATAGTACGCAATACACCTAAAGCCCATGTATAGTTGTCCTCCTGTTCATGACCAAGATAAGCAAAAAGAACTAAGAATGTCAAGTTTGATGATGTTACCCCAACAATCTCTAAGAAAGGGAGTTGATACCTATTAGTCTTGTGTGTGCAATCCATAATCAACATATGTGGAAATGCACATAACAACTCCAAACTAACCGGGTGTGCCCAGAACAAGTCAGTCGCCATCTCTCTATCATCACATCGATGCCACTTAACATAATTTCGAATCGACAATTGCCCCTATAGTTGTTGCATCTGTGATATTCTCGCCCTCTGTACTACTCGATATCGATGACGTACATTGTAGATTGTCTTCATTGTTATCGCATTAAAGGCATCCCTTTGTTTCAATGAAACCAATATCTCTTTTGGTTGCACCATACTCTTTGACATGTCAACTAATAAGGATGTTTCCTCCTTAGATAATCTGCCAGCAAATGAGTGCCCTTCAAAATGTTCAGCAGACGGATGATTGTGCACTTCGCATAAGACATGCAACATCCACTCATCATTTGTAGGTAATTTTTCCCCCTTAATAGAAATGGACATCTACGCTTTTTAAAATCTATCAACCTCAATCGTTCCCCCTCGATCTTCTTGTTATATCTATAGTAACCACTTTTTTTCACAAGTGTAAGTCTTGGTTTTCTATCATTACCTCCCGTATCTGATATCTTTATAACAATGGTAAATCCAGTCTTCCTCCCAACGTCAGAAGCCTATTTAATTAATACTTGACGACTACTAAAAATCTAAACATAATAAATACATTTATACATCAAATTATAATAAAACTCAATACCAATTAAAAATAAGAAAAAATTGTATTCATAAAAAAAACTTAACAAATCTCGTCTGTAATGAATTCATGGCTGAAGTCCACTAATAATGCAGTACTTGCGTTGTTGCAATGAGTATAAGTATAATCATTCCAAGCAAAAAAAAAAAAAAAAAAAAAACTGAACATACATGGCAATGAGTAGCCGAACAAATTTAAAAAGTCCGGCTTTATATTACCGGAAATGTATCTTTTATTCGGCAGCTGGATACCAGACTTATATTTTTTGTTCGGCAGTTTGATACCGGACTATGTTATTTTGTTCAATTTCGAAATACCAAATAAAAGTCGAAGACCAGCCTAGAAAATCAAAACAAAAACCTACCAAACAAATAAAAAAAACTCACAATTTCACTTTTTTTATGGTTCTTCACTACCGTTTATTCATCTATTGCTTTCTTTGATAATCAGAACACTATGGGTATGTTTGGTTTGTGTTTGAGAGATGTGTTTTAGAGGTAAAAAGTACGAAAAGTTGTTTGGTTTGGTTTTTTTCAAAAGATGTTTTGGAAAATTATTTTGAAAGAGTTTTGGAAAAAGTAATTGATTTGATGTGTGTGAGAGAGAGATTTGTTTGGAAAACTTGTTTGATTTACAAGTTTTGAGAAATTTTTTTGAGAAAATTTGTTTGGTTTGATTACTTTTAAAAACTTATTTGTAGAAAAAATTTCCCAAAATTTTTTCAGAAATACAAACCAAACGAACCCTATAATTCTCACTTTTTTAAAAGAGATGTGCAAGAGAAAAAAAAAAAGTTGAGAAAAGAAAAAGATGAGTAAAGATGGAAGACCAAGGGGTGTAAGGAGATAATCAAATATATTTAATTTTAATGTTTTGTCCTTAAAAGTAATTTCACACATGGATAAAATTAGAAGGAAAAAAAAACTCATATAAAGGATGTAAAGAGATAAAGTAATGGTACAAGTAGAATCACCCTACAAAAAAAGTTAGATTTCTTAAAAGGACTAATATTTTGAGATGGAGTTAGATTCTAAATAAAGACACATTTTACTAAAAACAACGATTTTTCATAAAAGAAACTTTTAAAGTTATGCGGCCATAAACATGAACTAAACTAAATAACATTATGAAAGCATCCAAAACATTCAATATCACACCAAAAATAAAATAACTTGCATTATTTAAAAAATATGCAAAAATCCAGCAACATGTTATGAAAGAGTGAAAACTTACCTAGATTCTACCGCCAAGCATCCAACATACATGATATGATTAAATAAAATACAATGAATCTAAACATGTAACTAATCACACACGACATGAACCTGAACCCAATTTAAGGCTACTAAACATGATTTTGGCCATGTTTGGTAGGGTTCATTTCCAGCTTATTTCAGTTTTTAACTTAATTTAAGTTATTTTGATGTGTTTGGTTCAGCTTAACAATACAACTTATAGTTTTTTATAAGTAAAAAATCAACTTATTTTTTGAGTGGGGGAGGAGAAACTTAATTTATAAGTCAAAAATCAGCTTATGTTCACAGTTATAAGCTATAAGCTGTTAAGTTATAAGTTATAATCATTTACACACAGCTCTACCAAACGGGACCTTTAATGTAAACAAAGCAACTAACAAGTAAATTAAACATACTGAATAAATATTTAAACCGGGCTATATGCATGCTTATATCATGATAAAACTAACCTATACATTCTGCTCACATACATTCAACTAAAATGTATAAAATAAAACCAAAGGCATGCAAATAGTTAACTTGCATGATGTTATATGATTGCCAACACCCTAACCATTATCTAGTAGTGAAAACATGACTAAATAAATATAGAAAAAGAAGAAATTACTTGCTGGTTTGATTATCAAACCGAAGAACACAACAAAATCCTTGAAATCCTTATTTGAAAGCTTCCCTCAGGTTTGGCTTGACTTCGATTTATTTTCTTTAAACTCTAGATCTGCTTTTAGGTTGATAGAGCTACTGTAGAGTTTATTCTTTTCGGATTTGAGGGTTAGGGTAGAGAGAAGATACTTCAAACTTACTCAAACACTTCAATTTTTGCTCCAAAGCTTGGGAACCAACGAAAGGGGAGGCAAGGGGTGTATTTATAGGTATGGAGAGTCTTGGGGATCAAAAAAGGTCACATTAGGGTTCTCCGATCGCTACCTCACGGCGCCTCCCGCCCAAATCGCGAAACAGTCCCAAACAAAAAATGAATTGTGGGGGGGGTTGTGTGAGCGCACTTGGTATGTGCAACTTTACGTGCGGTTGCAAAACAATAGAAAAATAGGATGTATCACACATCTCGACAAATTTTTATATTTTGGACATATTTCTCTAATCTGACATCAGATTAAGGTGAATCAAGCAGCGTTTTAAAGTTAATTTAGAGGGGTACAATTTTGTGTGAAATAAATATTTTCAAATTCTAACGTCTACTAGGTAAAAATAGGCCATCAAGACGAGCCCAAAAGCGATAATTTTAACTGAAATAGTTTTTGGCATGAAAATGGTATTACAACAACTCTAACAACTTCAAGCACTTCTAATGAAATTATGATAGCTTTCATCATTAGGAAGCATTTGAAGTGCTTAAGTCTTAACGGTCGATTAAAATAAAGTGTCTATACTCATCAATTTTGAGAATGAAGGGATTGGCAATGAGTTAAAAAATTCTCATCAATTTTGAGAATGAAGGGATTGGCAATGAGTTAAAAAATTCTTGATCTACGCAAAAATAATTCAATTGATTTTTTTTTTTTTTGAGCAAAAAATATTTCAATTGATGATTTTTGTTCAAAATCAAAACAAGCCAACCCGGCTCTTAAAAGTGGTATAGCATTTTGAATTTTATATTAAGAACTGAAATAATAATTTTCTTTTGTTTAAAATTTGCATAATGGTGCATTTGACTAATATATTTTTTTATAGGGTAGATTATATTAAATTTTCCTAAACTTTGAAAAAAAAAAATACAGCAAATTATATAATTTTGATATAATTACACAAATCTCACTTTTAATAAGATTAAAATGTTTAAAATTAATACAGATGATATAAAAATATAAAACTAAATAAGTAAAATATATATTTCATCGTAAAAGAGATAACAACATAATTTTTTTAATCTATAAAACTAATAAATTTTCGATAAAAATTAAATCAACTGCTATTATATTAAATTTATAAAACTTATTATTTGTAGGGCACTCGGACGGAAAATTCAATCATGTACTTTCTATGCTTGAAGGTCCATACACTATTTTAGAGTGATTTTACTTACACCACTACTTTATCTCTTTATACCGTTTATATGAGATTTCCCCCCCTCCCCCCAATTTTATCCATGCGTGAAATTACCTTTAAGGAGAAAACACTAAAATTAAATATATTTTATTATCTCCTTACATCCCTTAGTCTTCAATCTCTACTCCTCTTCTTTCTTTCTCAATTTTTCTTCTCTCTTACACATCTCTTTTCAAAAAGTGAGAATCACAATGTTTTAATCATAGAAGAAAACAATTGATGAAGAAACAATGGTGAAGAACCATAAAAAAAAAAAGTGAAATTATGAGTGTTTTTATTTGTTTGGTAGGTTTTTGTTTCGTTTTTCTAGACTGTTCTTTGAATTTTGTTTGGTATTTCGAAATCAAACAAAATAAAATAGTTCGAAATTATATTGCCGAACAAAAAATATATATTTGGTAACCAATTGCCGAATAAAATATACATTTACGGTAATCCAAGGCCGAATGTTTTTAATTTGTTCGGCTACTCATTACCGTATATTTCTAGTTTCATTTTTTTTTTATATTTTATATTTTTTTTGCTTGGAAGGATTGTGCTTCTACTCATTGCAACAATGTAAGTACTGCATTATTAGTGGACTCCAGTTATAAATTCATTACAAATGAGGTTTGTTAAGTTTTTTTATGAATACGATTTTTTCTTATTTTTAATTTGTATTAAGTTTTATTAATAATTTGACGTATAAATATATTGTTTTTGGTGCGGGCCCGACCCATTTGATGTTTTAGATCTGGGTTTCATTATTATATATAGTTATCAATGTCTTGTTTCCTCTTATATCTCTTTAAGTTTGGCTTTTAAGATGTGTTGATTGCGTTTGGAGCAGGTTGGTAGCTTGTTTTTCAAACTTTTGTTGCCGAAATTTTTATTCCTTCGCTCGAGCGGTCTTTGTGAACCTCTAGTACTTTTGTAGGTCTTCAAAAATACTAAGAGTTTGTATTATTCGCTCGAGAGAAACTTCTTGCCACTACAGGAAATGTCACTTTTGGCGACCAAAATATTGGTCGCCAAAAGCCCCATTTTTGGTCGCCGAAACAAATTAGCGACTAATATTTTTTGTCGCCAAAGTCGTCGCCTATAGCCTGTCGGCGATAGTATTGGCGACTAAACTATTTTTGGTCGCTGAAAGTGAACGTTTTGGCTACTAAACTCTGGTTAGTCGGCAAAGGTTATCTTTTGGCGACTAAAATATTAGTCGCCAAAAGTGAACATTCGGCTACCAAACTCTGAGTAGTCGGGAAAGGGTATCTTTTGGTGACTAAAATATTAGTCGCCAAAAGTGTTCAAATAAAATAAATTAAATTTTCAGCGACTAAAACTTTTTGTCGGGAATAAGTTTTAGTCACAACAGCCAATAACAAGTTGCCCATTTTAGCATACCTTTCGCGTGAGGGCCCAATTATTACAATTATTAAAAATAATAGTCTATTTTCATAATTTAATTTCTTTTTAAAATACAATTATTACATTTTAAAAATATTAATTTTTTAAAATTACCTTTTGATAGTATATTTTTTTAGAAATATCAATTGTTATAATTGTTCTGTTTGTATTATTAATGGATTTAAAAAAAGGACAAAATAAGAAATTCATATTATTTTAATAATTAATTTTTAAAAAAAATTAATATTTTTAGATAATAAAAAATAAAATAAGAAATTAATAATTAGGGACAGAGAAAGTATAAATCATATAATTGTACCAAAGCCAATCCGTAGATCTGATAATTCATCTCCTGGTGATAGGTTTGAAACATGCAGCACCGTAATACGTATACGATCCCAGCCAGCTAATGTTGACATGTAGGCCTTTTTTTATTCGTCAAATCAGATGTCTATTCATGTTCTTTCCGCCTTTCTTTTTTTTTTTTTTTAATAAAAAAATTAATACATTGCAGATTTGATAATAAGGAGTTGTTTGGAATGAATTAAATAAATATATTTTTTATTTTTTTATGAAAAGATTTGATAATAAGGGATTGTTTGGAATGAGTTAAATAAATATAGATTAATAAAAAAAAATAAAAAAATAAAAAAATAAATTATTTAAGATATGCCATACTTCGCCCAAATTGTCGAATAAATTATATGAGAAGACAAGATAGATTCCAGATGGGGTAATCAAAACCTGCATACAGGTAGGGTTTGTTTGGAGGGATCGAGTAATGGGATAGAACTTATCTAGATTAATAATTTGTTATTTAGTTTAAAATTTTTGTACTGAGCTATTAATTCTAAATATGTTGAATTATTGTATCCTACCAGAAATGGGACATAAATTATGGGGTAATGAAATTACATTTTTTACTCTCTATTAGATTTTTTTTGTATGATATTGTTTATCTTTCTCTTTGATTATTTTTTCATCAACAATGCTACAGACCCCAGTACGGACGACCCCCACCGACCCCCCAGTGCCACGTGTCGGCCTGGGATTGGCCGGAAACTTTAAAAAAAAAAAAAAAAAAAAAAAAAATGTTTTTTTTGCCCAATCATGGGCGACCCCCAGCACCCCAGCTGGGGTCCAAGTCATTTTTCTTTTTTCATTTTGATATGAGGAATTATTTTTTAATTTTGATATGAGAGATTATTTTTGCTTGTTCTAATTTTTTTTTAAAATATATTTACTTCAATGTTCTGTGGCCATTGGGTGTTGGTTTAGTGCTCTGTTTTATTTATTTATTTATTTATGTACCTTGGATCTATGATAGATGGAAAGAAATTTTAACAGTGCTTTTTTTGCTCTATTTTTTGTTTATAGACAAAAAAATCTATGCTTTTTTTTCTTCTTTTTTTTTTTTACCAGAAAGAAAAAATCTATGATCTGTCTACAAAAAGAAAAATCTTACTGACATCATCTTTACATGTATCCTGATACTTGATCAAGATCAATTTATGTTGTATGTACTCAGATTGAAGATCAATCTATGCTCTCTTGTATGCACTCAATTTAATCATATACTTTTACTTTGTTTTAATAAAAAAATGATAGAAATTGAAAGTCATAATTCTATTGTTCATATTTTTTAATTTGTGGATTGTAAACATTTATTGAGTGTAATTAATTGTTTACTATAATTGTTTATGATTTGCTGTTATGTTTAAAAATAGTCATAAAATTTAAAAAATCTCAACTACAAATTAAAATAAATTTATGTAATTTTTATTAATATTCTATTTATTTAATTTTTTAAAAGTTCTAGTAAAAAAATTAAATAAAATTTATAATTCAGATTTAATATTCCTATTATTTAGTAAATAATTCAAAAGTGTAAAATAGTCTTTTTGAGTATTTATCCTTCTCTATAATATCTCAAACACACATAGGATTCAATAGAATAGTCCAATCCAGACATATAATACCACAACTAAACAAACATAGGATACAAATTCAGTCTAACCACATAGTCCGGAGATAATGTATCCTAAGACTAAGAGTCCGGTAGATTATAATCCCCTCTTATACAATCCGTCCACACAAACATGTAGAAAGAGGATATGAGATTTCACATAGGTATGGTTATTTTGAGAAGTTAAAAGTTAATTTTTTAACTTTTTTTTGAAAAAATATATAAAAAAGTAATGAGGTGATGTAACTAAAAAAAATTAAAAACTAAAAAGTTACTTTTGTTGGACAATCTTCACTGTATTTAAAAAGATTTAATTCTATTGTGTACACAACAACAAATAGAATTTAAAGAAATAAAGAAAAGGAGAGAAATTGTTTGATTACAAAAATCAAACTCGAAATAAAAATAAATAAATAAAAACAGATTTTATTTTGTTACAAAAACAAAATTAAAATCTGATTTAAATAAATAAAAACAACACTGAAAATAAATTAAATAACTTACTTGATTTAATTTCTTCGAATTATTTTCTGATCAAGTCCAGTGTTTAACACTGTGTCCTTAAGACAGATTGCTTTGTTATCCAAGTCCTCTAGATGGTATGCTCCTTTGCTAGCCAGGCCGATTATCTTGTACGACCCTTCCCAATTTGCACCCAATTTGCCCTCTCCAGGGACCAGTGTGTTGCCTATCACTTTCCTCAAGACCCAATCCCTAACTTTGAACAAACGTGGATGCACGAACTTATTGTATTTCTTTGAGAGCTCCAGTTGATAGGTCGCAATGTGAATTAGCGCCTTTTCTCTCCTTTCCTCAGTGAGGTCTAGCTCCAGGACACTAGCTTCACTATTTAAGTCTGGCTCAAAGTTTTCAGATCGTGTGGTTGGCATGCCGATCTCCAAGGGTATGACCGCCTCCATGCCATAAGCTAGGGCGAATGGAGTTTCCCCAGTTGAGCATCTTGGGGTAGTTCGATATGCCCAGAGCACGTTGGGGAGTTCCTCAACCCACCTCCCTTTGGCTTTCTCCAGTCGTTTCTTTAACCCGTCCAAGATAGTCTTGTTTGAAGCTTCAGCTTAACCATTTGATTAAGAGTAGGCCAGTGTAGAATTGTAGAACTCAATCTTTAACTCTTTGTATAATCCGCAGAAAGTTTCCCATCAAACTGCATACCATTATCTGAGATGAGGGCCTTTGGGATGCCAAACCAAGTAATGACATTCTACCAGACGAACTTCTTTACATCTTTCTCCTTGATGGTAATTGTAGACGTCCCCGAACGTCCCGGGAAGGAATCCTGTTCTGTTCATTTGGGCCCACTATAGTTCAGGACTCAAATTGTCACGGTTCTTAATCTGATCTCACAATTTGCGATGTGAGATTGATAAATCACCAAAGAGTCCAAATCTAGCAAATCGCTTTGAAAAATAGATTTTTAGAAATAAGTGCCAAACATAGACTGCTTTGCCAAATACAGAGACGCTACCTAAATGTTTTATTTTGGAAAACTTAGGAAACCCTGACTCGTTGCCTAAGGCCACGTGTCCGTCATCACCAAAATTGCCTCGGCTCGGGAACTTGGGTACGATTGGGGAAGGTCAGTTATGAGCACCCCCGCTCGCCCGATCAAAGATCGGCCACTACTAAACATGATATCTTGTTTTTGAAAACACATACGTTCTTATTCCAGTTAATTAGCTAATCTTTACTACGTGATGCGTACAGCAAAACAAGTATAGATTAGATTGCCTAATTTGGAACAAAGCATCGCATATCCGTTTGTTTGGAAATGGTTCGAAGTTTGCTACTCGCAAGTAGGCTTAAAACACGGATTTCAATGAATTATCCCAATTCAAGCAATCCAACCTTCACCCACAGGCATTCAGGCAGTTATATCACATAAGCAAATAGCCTCATGATAAGCATGCTATCATGGCAGTCACTCACACACATGGAAAATGCTAAAGCATAAACACTCACCGAGTACTACGAGCCAAAACATAAACTAGTTAGTAATCAATGCATGATTCTAGTTCATGTTAAGATGGCTAATACAACACATGCAAAATGCAACTAAGATAGGCTCGGCTAATCTAAGAATGGCATATGAGATGCAACAATCGATACATGTATTCAACATGAATTGAAATACAATACAGTTAGTATGATGCGCCGAGCCCGGTGCATGCAAGACGAATGAATGGATGCAAACATGCGAGCATAAGTATGATAATTGAAACATGTCCTAATCTAACCATCAAAAGCTGGTAAATAAAAGGGAGAAAGACGTGGGGTTGGAAGACATGCACACACGTACGCACACTTATTACAACATTGCCCTCGCTCGGAAAGTTTGAACAAATAATACAAACCAGATAAATAATTAACTACCCTAGCTAATTAAATATTACATAACACTTAACTAATTAAACAAATTAACTAAGCTATGGAAAGCAGTAAAAGGCCTCGGGAAGAGGGATGCACGCATGCTCGGATTGGCTTCGCCCGAAAACCCGTTGCCATGCCACTGTTGCCTCTGTTTGCACTGTTTTGCACCTCTGAGGGATGTGAGAATCCTTGGGATGCCTCTGAAATACTCCCTTAGCACTGTGGAATGTCACCGGCCAGAATACAAGTCCATCGACCATATAAAAATGGCCATCGACCAAAAGTTGGATCACCGGCTGGAGTTTGGTAGTCGGTCGGCACTTAATGTAGTCGACCGGCCATATGTTGCTGCAGAATACTGGTTTTGCTGCAGCAGAGGACAGACAGTGCATGGCAAAGAATTTACAAGACAATGTATGCACAACCACCCTCCCTATCATGTTTAAGACTCAAGGGAGTATGGTACTCAACCCTCGGACCATCAATCGCGCATTTCAATGCGTGATGGCCAAAGAGTCAAGTATGCATTTGATATCGAATGAAATGCACATAAAACAAATAAAAGGCCTCCAACCCCTATCATAATTGATTCAAGAGGCTAGAGATGTATGCAATGATGTGCAACTTAAACATGCAAGCTAAACATGCAACATGAGCATGTGAACATGCAATATGCATAAAGGCATACAACCTAAACATGTGGATGTGAATAGCATGCAGCAACATGCGAAATGAAACAAGCATGCGACAACATGGTGAGATGGACTTACACTAACATGGGTAACTCTCAAGCATGCCAAAATTGGTGGCCAATGGGATGCAACAAAAGCATGGAAACATACATACAAGCATGCATGCACAAAGGCCTATCATCTAAGGCATAAAAGAGGCAACTTTTAAACACATTTAAAAGAGACTATTATGCACAAATGGCAAGCATACTAAGCTCTGAAGTTACATGAAAGATGATGCCAAATCAACTAATCAAGACAAGCAAAGCATGTTAATGGACTTAAAGCTCAAAGCAAGCCACGGGACTTGAACCATGGCCATGTCGACCAAGCCCTAAAGGGCTAAGGTGATCCAAAACAGTCCCAAGGGAGGCCAAAACAAGGCTAGAACATGCATGGAATGAGGCCAAAACATGCTACAAAGGCAAGTACAAAACAAGATGCATACAAGGCCTAAAAGGAAAAATGCACTACACCTCTTACAACCAAACATGGCATGATTTAGGCAAATAAAATCAGAGTTAAAACACATCAAAATAAGCACCAAAACCCAATGAGAAGGTCTTCCAAAGACCAAATCATGGAGGCGCATGCAATGGTCTATTCTTAAGGCATAACACACAAACTATCCCAAGCATGGAATGGATGATAAATGCAAGTGTGTGGCCCTGGAACATGGACTAAAATGGCATGGGAAGTCATTCCAAATCACTGAAATAGCCTAAATGAAGCATGATAATGACTCACACACTCGAAGCTAACAAGCTAGAATGCAAAGAAGCTATACAAAGCATGGCAAGCATGATCAAATCAACACCAAACAGAACTTAAACATGTTAAAACATGACTAAAAACTTCACAAAGCTAAGTCAAAACATGCAAGCACGGTGGTACAAATGCAAGATGCCTTTCTAGGCAAAATAGAGGAATGCAAGGCAAGTGTATGGTGAATGCAAGGGGTCAACAAACCAACCTAAAAAAGAGGTAAAACATGCCTAAATAACACCAAATACCCACTGAAATAGAGCCAACACATGTTAGAATGAGGTGCTCCTTTGGAAGGCCATGCAAGGGGTCGTTCTACACATGCACGATGAACATTAAATATGACGAAACCCCCTTTGGAAAGAGGTTATATAGGTCCTAAAACTCACCAAAAATGGCCTGAACCAAGCTTGGGATGCATGCAAATATGGCTCTTTTGTAAGGCCAAAAATGCAAGTAAACAAAACGATAAGGAGAGGGGATGGCCCTCTCCTTCTTAGGACCTCAAAGCATCATCCCCACCACTGAAATCCTGGATTTCAGTGGGGAGAAGGCCAATACAAGGTGGTCCCAAAGCTCACAAAAAAAGGCACAAAAAAGAGGCCAAACAAGGCCTAAGAGGGGGTAAACAACCCTAAACACCAAAGAGACCTTAAACAAACATGTAAATGACCTCAAAATAAGACTTTTTTCAGTTTATTTGAAACCTCGAAAATGCTTGCAAGTATGGCTAAAAGATGGAGCAAAATAAAGCTTAAAAGGGGAAAAAGTGTGCTCACCCTTGTAGCTCAACAAAACAGCCACTTCTCTGGACCAAAACCAGCTCCTTAAGCCCTCTCAAGACCTTCCAAGAACCTTAGGTTGATGGTGGAAGGGTTAGGCTATGAGGTGGTGTGCAAAGGGCCAAGAACATTCATTCTTCTAAGCCTAAATGTAGAGATGCAAGGAGAGATATGTGTATAAGCCTTAGACAATTTTTTTGGAACCTTTTCTAATGAGGGAGAGGCTCCCTCTTACAGAAGAACAAAGGTCCAAGCTTCTTAAGGAAGCTAAAGCAAAAAGAGTCAAGCTTCTTGAGGAAGCTAGAGCAAAGGGGTCAAGCTTCCTCAAGAAGCTAAGAAAGGCTCAAGCTTCTTGAAGAAGCTTGAAACAAAGGGTCAAGCTTCTTGGAGAAGCTAGACAAGGGTTCAAGAGGTTCAAGCTTCCTCAAGAATCTAAAATGAGGGGTTCAAAAGGTTCAAGCTTCTCCAAGAAGCTAAAACAAGGGGTTCAAAAGGTTCAAGCTTCCTCAAGAAGCTAAAACAAGGGTTCAAAAGGTTCAAACCTCCTCCAGAAAAGGTCTCGGCCAGAAAAAGTGGCCGATTGATCAAAACAATGGCCGGCCGACCGAAAACATTACAGACCAGCCAACACTTTTGGCCGGTAGCAAGAAAACAGGGCCCGTGGCATCAGGCCATGGCCGGTGAGGTGTGGGGATGGCCAACAAGCTATTTCCCACTCCCAGAAGCAAAACAACAAGTGTTTGGTGCAAAACCAAATACAAAACAAACAAGTCGAGAGGTCTTCAGGCAAGGCGCGTAGCCGAAACGAACACAAACATGGGTGATCATTGAGTGTTCAAATGATGACGTCCAAGTCTTGAAGACGGTCAAAAATGGGGTGTCTACAGTTGCCCCTCTTTGACAGAACTCGAAAGTCATAATAATGATGGGAGTGAATATCAAAGCCCAGAGACGACCCATTTTTAACGAGGCCGAAGACTTAGACAAAGCATGCATGCAACAGACAAAGATATGTGCCCGAAGGCACGGGCAAGACGCAAGACAATGCACAAAGCCGAGCATAACTTATGATCATGCAAAGAAAGCTATAACTAAGCATAACATGCGACAGTTTTAAGCAAGTAGAAACCAAACTACATTACAATGCAGAAAGGATGTAAGAGAGTCATACAATCTCAACCATGCGCCATGCAGAAAAGACTAAGAGCGACCATTGGGGACACCCGAGGTCTCAAACAAGATTCCGTCGCGTTGCACGCGAATGGAAAAAGAGTGGCACAAGCATTGAAACATGTTCCAAATGCTCTTAAAAAAAGAGAGGGAATCATAGGGACATATCCCGGTGTTTTGAAAAGGAGCGTGCATAACAATGCAAGCGGAATGCGCGTAACAACGCAAGTGAAGAGGTGTGCATGACAATGCAACCTAAGATGAATTCCAAATACGCTGAAATCATGCGAGGAAAGGGGGGAGAAACATAGGGACATATCCCGGTGTTTCGGAATGCTTCAAACATAGGAACGTATTCTAAATGCTCTTAGCCAACGAGGGAGAAACATAGGGACATATTCCGGTGTTTCGGAAAGGTATAAGCATTGGAACGCATTCTAAATGCCCTTAACCAAGGAGGGAGAAACATAGGGACATATCCCGGTGTTTCGGAAAGGTATAAGCATTGGAACGTATTCCAAATTCTCTTAACCAAAGAGGGAGAAACATAGGGACGTATCTCGGTGTTTCGGAAAGGTATAAGCATTGGAACGTATTCCAAATGCTCTTAACCAAAAGGGGAGAAACATAGGGACGTATCCCAGTGTTTCAGAATGGTTCAAGCATTGGAGCATATTCCGAATGCTCTAAACCAAAGAGGGAGAAACATAGGGACGTATCTCGGCGTTTCGAAATGGTGCGAGCATTGGAACGCATTCCAAATGCTTTTAACCAAAAAGGGAGAAACATAGGGACGTATCCCGGTGTTTCAGAATGCTGTGAGCATTGGAACGTATTCCAAATGCTTTTAACTGAAGAGAGAGAAACATATGGACGTATCCCGGCGTTTCGAAATGGTGTGAGCATTGGAACGTATTCCAAATGCATTTAACCAAAGAGGGAGAAACATAGGGACGTATCTCGGTGTTTCGGAATGAGAAGAGAAAACATAGAGACGTATCCCAGTGTTTCAGAAAGGTAGGAGGAACATAGGGACGTATCCCGGTGTTTCGGAAAGGAAGAGATCGTGCAAAACGATGTAATTGAAAGGGTGCATAACAATGCGAGTGAAACGTGCATAACAATGCAGGTGGAGCGATGCATAACAATGCAAGCGAATCAGTGCATGACAATGTAGGAGGAATGGGTGCATAACAATGCAAGTGAAGTGTGCGTGACAACATAAGTAAAGAGGTGCATGACAATGCAAGTAACGTGCTTGACAGCGCAGGTTAAAGAGGTGTGCAAGACAATGCAATACAGGTACACAAGACAGTGCAGTGTAGATTAAATGCACAAAACAGTGCAATGCAATGCACTAACAAGTACAGGTAAGGTGCGCAAGATAGCGCGATGCAATGCACTAACAAGTGCAGGTAAGATGCACAAGAAAGCGCGAACAATGCAATGCACTAACAAGTGCAGGTATGGTGCGCAAGACAGTGCGAGTGAGGTGCACAAAAGAAGTGCGATAAAATGCATTTTTTATGCAACATGGAAAGCATATTCTATGCAATATTGAAGACATATTCTGTTCATGAGACAAGCATATTCTATGCAACATTGAAAGCAAATCATATTCTATGCGGAATTGAAAGCAAACATATTCCATGCGAAATCGAAAGTAAGCATATTCTATGCATGAATCATAACGATGCGCGCCATGTATGTAACAAAAGTGTATATGAAAGTGCACATCATATGCAATAGAGGGGCATCAAACATGTACTCCGATGCCTCCGATTTACCTCTCAGAGGACTTTGCAACACACTTAGCTTGAAAAGGGCACACCTTGTTCATATTGGCAAGAGATGACATCTGCATGTGAAGACCACATGTGTTGCTTAGACTGCCATTCTGACTTGAAGCAGGCTTACACTTGAGGTAGAGGCGCACTCATACTTCGGTAGCATTAACAAGGCCTGGCGAGGTGCATCCAGAATACAATCATGGAATTTGAAACAAACTCAGATGCTCCGATTTTCTCTCTTTTCTTTTGCTTTGTAGTCTGGAACCCATATAGCTTCAAATAGGTCCTCATTTTCACTGTTCTCACATGACCTGGGTTGAACCTTGCAGTTTTATGAAAGAACAAATCTTGTTTTGCACAAATGTGGAGAATGGCACAGCACTCCGAGCACAAAACGATTTGATTAAAATCGAGAAATGAGTTCTTGACCGGGTATTGAGTCCACAACTGACCACAGTCAAAACGACTCAACAAAGAAAAAGAAAAGGTAAACAACCTAAACACCACTCAACAAAGGAAAAACAAGGTAAAACAACCTAAACACATCTATTGACACTCAAACGATTCAAAACAAGAATCGAGACAAACAAAAACACACATACACAACACTCAGTTGTGTATTACCAATGGCAAGAGACTTCTCAGTTCATGAGGAGCCAGTTTCTTCGGGTATTGTTTCCCACCCTTTCTCATTTGTGATTCTCACATCACTCGACCCTCAGGCTCGGCTTTTCTCTCAAAACCCTTTTCTTACTTTTTTTTCTCATCGCATATCTCTCTATTCTTCAATCTCTTATTTTCAATCCTTTCCTTGGGTGGTTGATGGATAAATAGAAAGTTGAGGGGTCTTGCCCCTAACATTCCGCTAGATTCTTCTTCTTGTTCACAACAGTGAGTTTCCCCCACAGAGGGGCTGTGCTACAACTGGGGGTGTAGCAAATCTGCAGCTGACATCGGTTGACGATGCTCTGCTGGAGAGTTTGGACATGATCAGATCTGTCCAGATGAGGGAGTGGAATACCTTGCTCCATTCCAGTTCGTGCTTCGCACTCGGCTTGATACTTCGTTGCGTGGAGGATGTGAGAGCTTTCTGCCCTCTTGCGGTCAGCTTCAGTGGTGCCCTTTTCTGACAGGTAGAGTGCCCTTTCTAGCAAGTATGTTGACAACGGGGAAAAGATAGAATACCTGACTCAACTGTGCCCCTAGTTCATCATTTTGACCATTTTTTGTTTTTGGTTTTCTACTAAAACAATTTTGACCAACATGAGAGTTAGATTAACATGCTTGTTTGATTTTCTGATTTAAAATCATGTAAGTTAGGTTATGAGCACTGAAAATTTTTCCTTTTTTGGGTCCAAGAAATGGTCCAGTTTTGGAAAAAATGGGATAATTTTCGAGAGAATTAGTCAACTTCAGTAAAAATTCTCAAAAATTATTTTTGCAAATTAGCCATTGCTCAACGAGTACGGAACCCACTTTTGAGATGTGCAACCTCGGATCCATAACAATGGAAAATTGCCCCTTGCTCAAAGAGAGCTGCATGGCAACGGAAAGTTGCCCCTTGTTTGAATGGCACCGCAGCGCATTGAATGGCAACGGAAAGTTGCCCCTTGTTTGGATAGCGCCATAGCACACTGCAATCAGTTCTCAGAGTGACGATCACAACCGAACTCTCGGATACAGAGAAGGCAAAGACGATCAAAAACCATTACATGGACACAATCAATTGTAGAAGTGTTTGCGGCTGGACTTCAGAATGAAGTTGCTTACGTATCCCAAACATGGGAATCAAGCCTTACGTAGTTCGGGATTTAGGTTCCCTCGTGTATTGACCCTCACCTTTTACGCTCTAACTTTTGCCAAGGTCACCCTTCCGGGTTTTCAACCTTGCGAGCTTTGTTTTTCTTTTTCTTTTTTTCAATTCTTTTCATTTTTTCATTTTTTTCATCTTTTTTTTTTCCATTCTTTGTATTTTATTTCTTTTCTTTTTTTTTTTGTTCTTTTTCTTCTTTTTTCCTTGCTCTAACTTTTGCCTGGGTCGCCCTTTCGGGTTTTCGGCCCAGCGAGCCTCTCAAGGGTAAAAGTGTAGCTTTGTCCATGTCGAATGGTTTTGAGATCCTGAAGTCATCTGAATCCAGGAGAATGGCTGCTGTTTGCTGACAATGCAGGAGTCCATCCAATGGGGGGCTGAATTTGCCCCTAGTGTTGTGGATAGGAACTCGGTTGTCCTTCAACAATGTCTTCTTCTTTCCTCCCTTCTGGGGTTTGGCATTCTTGCCGATCTTCATTGATTTGTCGAATGATCCATCTTCGGCTTTTCGAGTACAATCTGGCATCTTTTGCCCCTAGTTCGAGGGGTGCTTCTGATCTAGCTTTGCAAGCTTCTTTTGACGATATCTGATCTTCTTGGTCTGACTTCCTTGCCCCTGATTCACGGGCAGCTGCAAATCTGGCCACACAGGCCTTACATTGTGATTGACCTTTGAATATTCTGAATTAAGGTTCAAGGTTTGAAAGCAGGGGATATGGGTCTCGAGGCTGAGAGCGATCCTAAGCTGCACGATCTCAAGAGCGATTCCACACAGGTCTTCACAAAACTGCGCAAAAACATTTTTTTGAAAATTTTTAAGAAAGCGACAAATTGCTCGCGCTGAAGACAATGTAGAACCAATCTGGATCAAGGCAGGGTCCTTCTCAGTACTTACACTAACAAGCATGATTTCAATCATTAAGGGCTTAGCATGCCTCTCTTTCTCTTAGTTGATCAAATTTTGCAAAACCCGAGGAATTCCTTCCTCTTTGTTTTCACCGTAGTGTTCAAAAAGTTTTGAAAAACTTAGGTTAATGCAATGATTTAAAGGTGTAGAAGAGCAGGTGAGATGGACTGCCGTTTCACTCAAATTTGCTGGCACAACAGGCGCAAGGCAGAAGCAAACACGAGTGTGAAAATTCACTGCTGTTCCATTCATAACTTTTGGCGTAACTAGCTCCAAGACAAAAATAGGCTCAAGAGAAAGCAAAAAGACAAACACAAAACAAAACAGTGATGCCCGAGGGAATACCCCCAGAATCACCCGACTCTAACAAAACAGGATTGACTCGATACAACAAGACAGACTCAACAGGATTGACTCGATACAACGAGACAGACTCAACAGGACTGACTCGATACAACAAGACAGACTCGACAGGATTGACTTGATACAACAAGACAGACTCAACAAGACTGACTCGATACAACAAGACAGACTCAACAGGTTTTACTCGATACAACAAGACAGACTCAATACCCAAGTCAGAAAGTACAAAAACCAGCATTCAAAAATACTCAAAACAGTGCGTGCCATACGCCACATCTGGAGTAAACTGAGTGTCGCCTGCAGGTGGTTCATCCCCTGATCACATAACAACACAGGTCCAGAGTACCCGAGGGATATCAGACCCTTCTGGAGCTATGGTTCCAAGACTACTTAGCAAAAGAGAAAACAGACAGCATCTCAGCCTGATTTCACCAGAACCATCATGAGCGAAGCTGAATGACTGCGCTCCCTACAGAATTCTGCCCAAAATTCTGCCCTACAAACTAATACCCTCAGGTAAAACTGATTCTTCCAAATATTGATGCCCGCAGGCCTGATGCTTGGACTCGCAAACTGATACATGCATTCCTGTAGAGACTTACTCCAAAAGTACATAGCAAGCAAATGAGAGCCAAAACACCCCTATGTTGGGGTAGGGTTTCCCTGTCCTATTTTGTCAGGAGCTAGGGTTTCACTACGCACACAGCGGTTTCAAACAACCTAAAATCGGGTAAGCAACCTGTCCTAGTTTTGGAATGGTCACTATGGATTCCGAACATGCACTAAGTCGAATGGTCAAAAGGGTGCCCTGGTCAAAAGGGTGCCCCAGTAAAAATCGGGATTTATGTTCCCATCGTGGCAGAGCCCGTAACCGGTCAGCCTTATGGCACGCTTTTCAAAGCGAGCCTCCGGCAAATCGTTTAGGAATAGTAGATGGCAAACACGGTGTCCTAAGCGCACCAATGCACATGCAATGCAAAGAAACACATGAGTGTAGTCAAAACAAGATATCATGAGTTCGAGTCAAGTTCTCTAACTCCCCAGCAGAGTCGCCAGAAACTGTAGACATCTCCGAACGTCCCAAGAGGGAATCCCGTTCTGTTCATTTGGGCTCACTACAGTTCAGGACACAAATTGTCACAGTTCTTAATCTGATCTCACAATGTGCGATGTGAGATTGATAAATCACCAAAGAGTCCAAATCCGGCAAATCATTTTGAAAAATAGATTTTTAGAAATAAGTGTCAAACATGGACTGCTTTGCCAGATACAGAGTCGCTACCTAAATGTTTTATTTTGGAAAACTTAGGAAACCCTGACTCGTTGCCTAAGGCCACGTGTCCGTCATCACCAAAGTTGCCACGGCTCGGGAACTTGGGTACGATTGGGGAAGGTCAGTTATGAGCACCCCCGCTCGCCCGATCAAAGATCGGTCACTACTAAACATGATATCTTATTTTTGAAAACACATGCGTTCTTATTCTGGTTAATTAGCTAATCTTTACTACGTGATGCGCACAGTAAAACAAGTATAGACTAGATTGCCTAATTTAGAACAAAGCATCGCATATCCGTTTGTTTGGAAATGGTTTGAAGTTTGTAACTCGCAAGTAAGCTTAAAACACGAATTTCAATGAATTATCCCAATTCAAGCAATCCAACCTTCACCCACAGGCATTCAGACAGCTATATCACATAAGCAAATAGCCTCACGGTAAGCATGCTATCATGGTAGTCACTCACACACATGCAAGGATGCTAAAGCATAAACACTCACCGAGTACTCCGAGCCAAAACAGAAACTAATTAGTAATCAATGCATGATCCTAGTTCATGTTAAGATGGCTAATGCAACACATGCAAAATGCAACTAAGATAGGCTAGGCTAATCTAAGAATGGCATATGAGATGCAACAATCGATACATGTATTCAACTTGGAATTGAAATACAATGCAGTTAGTATGATGCGCCGAGCCCGGTGCATGCAAGACGAATGAATGGATGTAAACATGCGAGAATAAGTATGCTAATTGAAACATGCTCTAATCTAACCATCGAAAGCTGGTAAATAAAAGGGAGAAAGATGTGGGGTTGGAAGACATGCACACACGCACGCACACTTATTACAACATTGCCCTCGCTCGGAGGGTCCGAACAAATAATACAAACTTGATAAATAATTAACTACCCTAGCTAATTAAATATTACATAACACTTAACTAATTAAACAAATTAACTAAGCTATGGAAAGCAGTAAAAGGCCTCGGGAAGGGAAATGCACGCATGCTTGGATTGGCTTCGCCCGGAAACCCGTTGCCATGCCACTATTGCCTCTGTTTGCACTGTTCGGCACCTCTGAGGGATGTGAGAATCCTTGGGATGCCTCTGAAATACTCCCTTAGCACTGTGGAATGTCACCAACCAGAATACAAGTCCACCGACCATATAAAAATGGCCATCGACCAAAAGTTGAATCACCGGCTAGAGTTTGGTAGTCGGTCGGCACTTAATGTAGTCGACCGGCCATATGTTGTTGCAGAATACTGGTTTTGCTGCAGCAGAGGAAAGACAGTGCATGGCAAAGAATTTATAAGACAATGTATGCACAACCACCCTCCCTATCATGTTTAAGACTAAAGGGAGTATGGTACTCGACCCTCGGACCATCAATCGCACATTTCAATTCATGATGGCCAAAGAGTCAAGTATGCATTTGATATCGAATGAAATGCACATAAAACAAATAAGAGGCCTCCAACCCCTATCATAATTGATTCAAGAGGCTAGAGATGCATGCAATGATGTGCAACTTAAACTTGCAAGCTAAACATGCAACATGAACATGTGAACATGCAATATGCATTTAGGCATACAACCTAAACATATGGATGTGTATAACATGCAACAACATGCGAAATGAAACAAGCATGGGACAATATGGTGAGATGGATTTACACTAACATGAGTAGCTCTCAAGCATGCCAAAATCAGTGGCCAATGGGATGCAACAAAAGCATGGAAACATACATACAAGCATGCATGCACAAAGGCCTATCATCTAAGGCATAAAAGAAGCAACTTTTAAACACATTTAAAAGAGACTATTATGGACAAATGGCAAGCATACTAAGCTCTGAAGTTACATAAAAGATGATGCCAAATCAACTAATCAAGACAAGCAAAGCGTGTTAATGGACTTAAAGCTCAAAGCAAGCCACGGGACTTGAACCATGGCCATGTCGACCAAGCCCCAAAGGGCTAAGGTGATCCAAAACAGTCCCAAGGGAGGCCAAAACAAGGCTAGAACATGCATGGAATGAGGCCAAAACATGCTACAAAGGCAAGTACAAAACATGACGCATACAAGGCCTAAAAGGGAAAATGCAATACACCTCTTACAACCAAACATGGCATGATTTAGGAAAATAAAATCAGAGTTAAAACACATCAAAATAAGCCCCAAAACGCAATGAGAAGGTCTTCCAAAGACCAAATCATGGAGGCGCATGCAATGGTCTATTCTTAAGGCATAACACAAACTATCCCAAGCATGGAATGAATGATAAATGCAAGTGTGTGGCCCTGGAACATGGACTGAAATGGCATGGGAAGTGATTCCAAATCATTGAAATCGCCTAAATGAAGCAAGATAATGACTCACACACTCGAAGCTAGCAAGCTAGAATGCAAAGAAGCTATACAAAGCATGGAAAGCATGATCAAATCGATACCAAATAGAACTTAAACATGTTAAAACATGACTAAAAACTTCACAAAGCTAAGTCAAAACATGCAAGTACGGTGGTCCAAATGCAGAATGCCTTTCTAGGCAAAATAGAAGAATGCAAGGCAAGTGTATGGTGCATGCAAGGGGTCAACAAACCAACCTAAAACAGAGGTAAAGCATGCCTAAATAACACCAAATACCCACTGAAATAAAGCCAACACATGTTAGAATGAGGTGCTCCTTTGGAAGGCCATGCAAGGGGTTGTTCTACACATACAAGATGAACATTAAATATGAAAAAATCACCTCTAGAAAGAGGTTATATAGGTCCTAAAACTCACCAAAAATGGCCTGAACCAAGCTTGGGATGCATGCAAATATGAGCTCCTTTGTAAGGCCAAAAATGTAAGTAAACAAAACGATAAGGAGAGGGGATGGCCCTCTCCTTCTTAGGACCTCAAAACATCATCCCCATATGAGAAGGCCAATACAAGGTGGTTCCGAAACTCACAAAAAAAGGCACAAAAAAGAGGCCAAACAAGGCCTAAGAGGGGGTAAACAACCCCAAACACCAAAGAGACCTTAAACAAACATGTAAAAGACCTCAAAATAAGACTTTTTTTAGTTTATGCCAAAGCTCGAAAATGCTTGCAAGTATGGCTAAAAGATGGAGCAAAATAAAACTTAAAAAGGGAAAAAGTGTGCTCACCCTTGTAGCTCAGCAAAACAGCCACTTCTCTGGACCAAAACCAGCTCCTTAAGCCCTCTCAAGACCTTCCAAGAACCATAGGTTGATGGTGGAAGGGTTAGGCTATGAGGTGGTGTGCAAAGGGCCAAGAACGTTCACTTTTCTAAGCCTAAATGTAGAGATGCAAGGAGAGATATGTATATATGCCTTAGACAATTTTTTTGGAACCTTTTCTAATGAGGAAGAGGCTCCCTCTTATAGAAGAACAAAGGTCCAAGCTTCTCTTAGAAGCTTGGAGCAAAGGGGCCAAGCTTCTTAAGGAAGCTAAAGCAAAAAGGGTCAAGCTCCTTAAGGAAGCTAGAGCAAAGGGGTCAAGCTTCCTCAAGAAACTAAGAAAGGCTCAAGCTTCTAAGCAAAGGGTCAAGCTTCTTGGAGAAGCTAAAAAGGGTCAAGCTTCTTGGAGAAGCTAGAGCAAAAGGGTCAAGCTTCTTGGAGAAGCTAGACAAGGGTTCAAGAGGTTCAAGCTTCCTCAAGAAGCTAAAACAAGGGATTCAAAAGGTTCAAGCTTCCCCAAGAAGCTAAAACGAGGGGTTCAAAAGGTTTAAGCTTCTTCAAGAAGCTAAAACAAGGCTTCAAAAGGTTCAAACCTCCTCAAGAAAAGATCTCGGCCAGAAAAAGTGGCTGATTGATCAAAACAATGCCCGGCCGACCAAAAACATTGCCGACCAACCAACACTTTTGGCCGGTAGGAAGAAAACAGGGTCGGTGGCATCAGGCCATGGCCGGTGAGGTGTGGGGATGGCCAACAAGCTATTTCCCACTCCCAGAAGCAAAACAACAAGTGTTTGGTGCAAAACCAAATACAAAACAAACAAGTCGAGAGGTCTTGAGGTAAGGCGCGTAGCCGAAACCTCCGAGAACTCAAGACAAACACAAACATGGGTGATCATCGAGTGTTCAAACGATGACGTCCAATTCTTGAGGACGGTCAAAAATGGGGTGTCTACTGTAGCTAATAGCTCGGCTTCCACTTATTTGGTGAAGTAGTCAGTCACGGCAATGACAAATTTATGGTTACCCGGAGCGGTTGGAAGCGGGCCCACAATGTCTAGCCCCTAAAGTGCAAATGGCCAAGGACTCGTTAAGGGGAGCAACTCTATGGTCGACTGGTGGATCTGGTGAGCAAATTTTTGGCACTTTTCGCATTTGTGCACATATTTCTGCGCATCGGCTTGGATGCACGGCTACCAATAGCCATAAGAAATTGCTCCGTACACCAGCGATTTGCCCCTAATATGGCTACCACACATGCCTTCATGAATTTCGAAAAGGAACGCTTCAACCTTGGTGGAGTGGACGCATTTCAGGTACGACCCAGTGAAGGACTTTTTGTACAAGGCACCAGACGGAGAAAGCCAAAACCACTCTGACTTAGCCTTTATCTTGTTGGCTTCCGTCTTTTCGGAGAGCAGGACTCGATCTTTTAGGAAAGTGATGATGGGATCCATATAGGATGGTCCCAGGTTAGTACAAAGTACTTCAGATACCTCTAGTTCTTCAATGCTAGGCCAGGGTAAAAACTCGATCATCAAAGAGTTTGGAAATGAGGTTTGCATAGATGCCTGGCTGGCTAATTCGTCTACTTGACTATTTTTCTGTCGGCTTATTTGCGCCATTCTTATGGCGGCAATTTTTTTGATCCCAACGCGTACCAACGCTTAATACTTGGCCATCCTTTTGTCCTTGGCCTCATATTCTCCAAAGACCTAATTGACCACCAGTTTGGAGTCGCTAAATACCATAAGCTCTGATGCTTTCATTCACAGAACGCTCTTCAGTCTAGCGAGGAGGGCTTCATACTCTGCCTCATTGTTGGACGCTGGGAACCCAAGCGTGATAGCATGCTCAATGGTTAGACCATTCGACGAAGTTATACAACCCCAAGCCCGGTACTATGTCTATTAGAGGCTCCATCAATGAAGAGCTTCCATATCTCGCCAATGAAAAATTTTCAGCATTTGGATAGGTTCTAAGAGTTTCTTAAGGCACAAGTCAGCTCTACATGGTTATCTAGCTTGTCGTTCGGTAGGTTGGTCAGCTTTTCCTCTGCTCGCTCAAGACTATCTCGCCTTTCTATGGCTTGTACCTCACCTCTTTTTTGCGGCATTAAAACCGATGGCTGTGCCAAATCCACACTGGCTAAATCAATAAGACAGACAGGGTAAGTCTCAGGGGCAAATTCCGCCACAAAGTTGGCCAAGGCTTGTGCCTTGATGGCTGTTCGCAGCTGAAACTTGATGTCGTATTACCCTAGCTTTACTGCTCATATCAAAGTTCTGCCTATGAAATCCACCTTCTAAGAGAGCACCTTGAGTGGAAATTCAGTTAGCACTACTATTGTATGGGCGTGGAAATAGTGCGCTAACTTTCTAGAGGCCATCATGAGAGCTAGAGCCAATTTTTCAAGCGGTATATATCTTGACTCGGCTGGGAGCAATGTTTTACTGACATAGAAAACAAGAAGGTGTTGAATCCCCTTGGCTCAGACGAGCACCACGCTTACTGCGTGCTAAGAAATAGCCAAGTATAGATAGAGCTCTTCACCTTGCTGTGGAATGACTAGGATTGAGACAGAAGAGAGATATGCCTTTAGGCCCGTCAAAACGAAGTTGCATTCTTTATCCCATGAGAACTTAGCTTTCAAAGTCTTGAAAAAGGGCCTGCAACGATTTGATGACCAACTGATAAATCTGTTTAGCACGGCTGCTATTCCGGCAAGATGTTGCACATCTTTTGTGTGGAATTTGGTCGTTTCAACTCCTAGATTGCCTTGATCTGTGAAGGATCAGCTTCAATTCCTCGGTTGGTGACCAAAAAGCCTAAAAATTTTCTATTTCCTACTCCGAAAACACACTTGGACGCATTTAAGCGCAACCTATGGCGTTTGAGTATAACAAACATCTCAGCTAGGATGGCGAGGTATTGGGACTCATCTTTGCTCTTTACTACCATATCATCAATATAGGCCTCTATAGTACGGTGAAGGAAGGGGGCAAACATTTTGGTCACCATTCTTTGAAAGGTTGTTTCGGTGATTTTGAGGCTAAATGACATAACCTTGTAGTAGTACAAGCCTCTTGGCGTGGTGAAGGATGTGATCTCTCTATCAGGCTCGTACACGGCTATTTAGTGGTAGTTGCGGTATGCATCTAGGAAGCTAAACCTCCGGTGACCAGCTATAAGATCCACTAGCTGATCAATCCTTAAGAATGGAAAGCTATCCTTCGAGCAGGCACGGTTGACTGTCTTGTAATCCACACATACCCTCCATTTCACATTCTTCTTCGGCACTACCACCATGTTAGAGATTCAGCTGGGGTATTGCATTTCTTAAATTGCCTTGGTCTCTAGCAAGTTTTTGACCTCCTTTGCCATTACCTCAGCATGGTGTAAAGCCGAGCGCCGAGTTCTTTAGATGACGGGCCAAGCGTTTGGAAAGACATACCTCCATCTATGTACTAGTCCAAGTGTCCAGCCGCAACCAGCTCTTCCACGTGTTGTTTCAACGGCACCCAATCCTCCATGCGATGCCCTCTTTCTTCGTAAAAAATGCAGCAGTACCTTGAGTTAAAGCCCTTCTGTGCATTCCCCAATTTTGCTGGCCAATGGACATATGGCTCACCTCGGATTTCACTGAGGATGCCATAGATTGGAATCTTAAAAACAATGGTGATGCTGATCTGTGCCTTCAATTTTCTCTTGGCATCGTCCTCTTCATTGCGAGGAGCATTAGTCCAGTTATTCCTACGGCCTTTATTTCCATCATTGAGACTAGCACCACAATGTTGTTCTCTGGCTCGGTTGTTAAGGCGGTTATCCTCCTACCTTACAAGTGAACTTTCCCTGCCACACGTTTGTCCGCCGCAACCGGTTTGCCTTCTCGGTTGCAATTGCGGTTGCGGTGGCAACATCATCCTCAACTCGGATGTGCTCGTTAATCCGTTGCATCAACCATTCCATGGTTGTGGGCTGGTGCATCGTGAGGGAGTCTCACAGTCTATGTCCGACTAGTAAACCTCGCTTGTATTGGGTGATTGCCAAATTAGTGAGGCAATCGAGGATCTCATTGTAGGTCTCCCAATACTTGCATTGTATGCCTTCAAAGAACTGCCCGATTCCATCTTAATACCCAGGAAGTAGTCGACCTCCTTTGGTGTTCTAGTATTGGTCTTGAATCCGATGACGAAGGCTTCAACTAGTTCCTGCCACCCTTAGATACTCCCCTCCAGGAGCCTTTCGAACCACTTCAGGCCTAACTCTCCCAAACTTGCTAGCAATATGAGACACATCAAGGCATCATTGGGCCGATGGCCTGCCATTACTTGCCAATAATGACTAATGTGCATGTACGAATCTGTCTTGCCATCATAGAGCGTGAACTTAGGTTGATGGAATTCGGCCGGGAGAGGTGTGCTCTTAATCTCTAGAGACAGCAGGGTGGCGGTGAGTCTTGCCAAGTCTCTGTCCATCAGTTCTGGAGCCATCATTCTGGGTGGCAGCATGGCCACTTCCTCACTGCAACAGATTCTGGGACTTAGCCTTTGCAGCGCCTGCACTCTTTGGGCCTCTCTGCGGTGTGCTCATTCCTTTAAGACGTCCCTTAAGTCCTCTAAATGGGCGGAGTAAGAGTATCTCGACGTCGTCGACAGATGTGAGGGACAGTAACTGTTGTCACGCATGCAAGATTTCTTTATCGATGGGTCGGAATCGCTAACGCCGTAGCTCCTGGTGATGGAGAGAGAGGGTGTCCCCCGTTGGTGCTAGCTGCCTGAGCGATGGGGTTGGGTGCGCTCACTATGGTTTCCCACTCCAACAACACCTTTCCCCTTGATTTGTTGCTTCAACGTCTCCATTTCAGCCGCCATCTTCTGAATTAGGGCATCCTGGTCTTTGAGTTTGTGCTCCAGGCTTTGAGTATACAATTCTCCTCGCCGTTGGTGCCCCTCAGGACTCTGCGAATGGTTAGTGCTCCTAGCACTTTTGTCTCGTGCATCTCTAGGTAGCCCTCTAGAAGAGGTCTCTAGACCTGCTACGCTTGTAATGGCAGGAGGGCCATCTCTTCTCCGGATTGACTCTGGAGTGATATCGTCGACGATGGACAGAGGTGTTTCGTCGATGTTCGCCATGGAAAACAGCCCAAAAAGCTTGTAGAGCAAGGTTTGTCTGTCAAAGAAATTTCCACAGACGCCGCTAATTGTACGAGAGATAAATATTTGCCTTGCTCCGTACTTCCTTGCTACCAAGCTCATCACACTCCGTTAGAACTCCGTCACGTTGTAAACAAAATGAAGGTGAGCTACTCGGCGGGTGGTTTTTGTCGAAATACACCTCCAACGATCAAGTTAGCATTTTTAGAAAAGAGAGAAGGCAGAGCACTGTAGAGAGAGAGAGAAGGCAGAGCACTGTGGAGAGAGAGAGTTGCACCATGTAGTCTTAGAGATTGTCGGCGCACCACCTTTGTTGTCCTTCTCTAGACAGGCGGATATGCTCCCCTCTACATTTCTTACACGTGTAGAGACCAAAACTACCAAACAGTATTTATCGTACCGCCAAACGGTATTGACACATACCAGGAGTAGATTCCTCTCTTCTCATTATTGGTCCATGTAGAATACTGGACCGAGCTATCACTTGGATCACACCCAGAACACTGTCTCTAAACGCTCCACTACCGAGCTGATGCAGAACGGCCATCAAGTCGTAGCACGGCTATGGTACACTGTGTGTTCTACGTGGATGCACTACGCCGCACCTGACCTGGCCGACCTGGTAACGTTGAAACGATCCTTTGGAACCATGATGCCAAGAAATGGCCCGACGCAGATCCAAGTTCTGTACAACGATAGGCCGGCCGAGATAATTCCACGCAGCACCAAACTCCGAGTTGTCGCCGCTTGGCCCAGCCCATGTTCCTTTGGCTTAGCCCAGCACCATGTCCCGTGTTGGCGTAGCTTGGCCCAACACCATATCCTGTGTTGGGGTAACTCGGCCCACTATTCAACACAAATCTTCCTCTCAATCAGTAGTCTAGATACAGTTTTTATAATTTTGTTTCGATTGAATGTGTTTCGAGAGAGGCCATAACCCATGAGGAAGAATTTTGGATTGTTGGGTTGGTGGGAAAAGTGCATACATGAATAGGTATAACATGACATGTGAGATGATTAAGAGAGGAGTGACCCATGGCTTTGTAGGTGCATGGATTGGATTTTTTTTTTCTCTTACTTCTAAACTAGTAAATATAGAAATCTTAGTAGAAATTTTTTGTCAAACAAAAATGGAAACCTTTAGAAACCTGCTAGAAATCTGATTGAATATTTCACCAATTCTAAATTTAAACGAACAGGAAATTTAGAAATCGTTGTAGAAATTTCTGTCAAACAAAAATGGAAATCTTTAAAAACCTACTAAAAATTTGATGGAATACTTTCTTGATTCTAAATTTTTGAGTATTTATTAAAAAAAATTAACTTATTTCTAATTATATATTTCCAGAAATGTTTTCAAAATATACATAATAGTTCCCAAGAACTTCCTACATGTCTGATCGAAATTTCTTAAATCACTCTCCAAGGACATTTTTTAAACATGTTCAAAAGAATTTATATATATGTATATACATATGTATTCCACAAATCTCTCAACAAAAATTCACAAAAACTTCAATAAGTTTCTTAGTAGTTTCTGCAATGTTTTTATAAGTTTTCCTTCAGTTTTTTTTTGAAAAAGTTACTCTAAATTTTCGAAAGAATCATATTTCTCTAGCCAAATTGAGTTCCTTGGACTTGTTTAAGGATGTATTTGGATCAATAATTTGAGTGAGAATTTGTGAAGAGAAAAGAAAAAAGAAGGAAAAAAATAGCTTATATTTTGTCCACTTTTCTCCTTTTTTTTTTCGCCTTTCGTTCCACATCACTCCTCAAACCTTTCATCCAAAGACGACTTGAAAGTTAGCAAATGAAAATGAGATATGCTGGTACATCTGATCATGATTCACGAGTGCATATCTTGAAAAACACACAATCATTTCCAACATCTTGCCCAGTGCTTCGGTTTTGCATTTTGTTTGGTACAAAAAACTTTTTTAAAGCGCACCGAACCCTATAGAAGAATTTAAGGTTGGTAGTGGAAGCAGAAACGAGACCCCTATAGGAGCCTTTACGTTTGGGAGCAGGAGTGACGCCCCCATTAGAGTTTTCTACTACTAAGTACATAACCCAATGACAATCAAATCAAAGGATCTCTTTTAGAGGACGAGTAATTATCCTATCTTCCGAGAATTCTAGATTAGCGGGTGTGCCCAGTCAATATTGGGAGGCAAAAATATAATTACATGGCCCAAAAAATAAGAAAATAATGGAGAAATCACAAGATACCATTTGCGACCAAAAAAAATAGGTGGTCGCCAAAAGTGTTTTTTCTTGTAGTGTCTGGACCTATGTGATAATTTCCAGACACATAGAGGCCTGTTTGGAGGCGAAGAATTGTACAAGGCACTAGATACTTTTGTGCAGACTTGCTGCGCCTCATTTGGGAACAAGTTAATTTAGTAATTTTTTTGCTATTTGGTTAAAATATGAGCTAAAAAAAATTAGTATGTTTGGGATAACTTTTTGACTTTTTATGAAAAGATGTGCAAAAAGTAAAGAGAAAAGAGAATCTTTGATTTTTTGGTATGAATTGTTAACTTTTTGACTAAGAGGTGTTTTGGGAAGTTGGTAAAAAGCTGACTTTTTGACTTTTTGGCTTTTTTAGTGGCTTTTTTGGCAAAAAGTTGGGTTGTTTTGGGTAAAAAAGTTGGCTTTTTTTGCTAAAAAAGCTAAAAAGCCAACTTTTTGGCTTTTTACCATTGTTCCCAAAAGAGCCCTAATTTAATAACTTTTTAACTTTTTTTTCTAAAAAGTAGGTTCCCAAACGAGGCGTTAGCGTGCCTAGTGGTTCTCCAAACAAGGACACACCTACTGTGGTTAAATCATTATAATCCCTGTGATATATGCATAGATATAATTTTTTTTTCATGGCAATAAATATTCTCTACTTATTTTTCTATTTCCAACTACATTTACACTCTCATCACATCTGCATCTTGGAGAATTGGCACCAAAGATTGGCAAAATTTCATAACATCCCCAAAAACTCGTGCATTTACATGAATAGTTTACATCAGGAATCATTGTTTCGTTTGGCTCTATGTAGACCTTGGATTTACATAAATAAAAGCACTGAAAACATAATGGTTCACTAACATGATATTAGTTCTTTCAGTTGAACACAAAATCTAATCACATAGTACCAGACACAATTCTCTCCTATAGATGTGGGACTCACCTCATTGTTATCGGTTTTTGTCATCTTAGATTTTTTCTTAGTTTTTACATTTCGGCATTTTTGAAACTTGTTCTTGGAACCGCAGAGAGATGAAGACCTCCATTGATGTGAAGTGTGAACATGGTTTTATAAGTCACATTTTTGGTTTCATCGGCTAACTTGAACCGGAAGAATCGGAGAAGAGCAGTTGACATAATCTTCATTTGGCGATAAGCAAAGTCTTTCGCTTTCCCTAAGCAGATCCTAGGACCTGCCTGCAAATCACAAACACAACCACAAATATTTGGTAAGGGCATGTTCAATTTACAATTTCTTCCTTTTATATTTACAAAAATTTTGAAAATTGTGTAATAAAAAATGCGTTGGAAATCTATTTTCATTTTCAAAAAATTATAAACAATTTAAAAATTGACTACACTCTTTTAACCACACAAAAAAACCAAAAAACAAAAAAAGTAGGAGTTGGTTTCACTCGTTTAGTTTCATAAACAGAAACCATCTCCATTGACAATCTCCTATAGTTGACATATTACCTTCGGCCACCATCTCCAACTAGCAACACCTCTGAACACCATCTCTTGTTGAAAACCACCTCCCGTCAGAAACTACCTCTAGTCACTCAGCACCCAGCAACCACCTTTTGCTACTACCTCCCTTCGACAACCACCTCAGACCACCCCTCTTACTTGTTTTTAAAACATGTTTAAACTTGACATGTTCTTATTTTTGTTTTTGCCAGAAATAAATATAAGCATGTATAATCTTTTCTGTAAAAAAAAAAAAAAAAAAAAGTAAACTGTAAACGTACATGAAATGCGATGAATTTGAACGGTGATTCAGGTTGGAAAACACCATTGTTGAGCCATCTTCCAGGTCGGAAGTCTTCTGCATCATCTCCCCAAATGTAAGGCATCCTGCCCATGGCATATGACATGTAGTAAACCCCATCTCCCTTTTTCAGTTTAAATCCATCTGGAAGAATGTCATCTGTTTCTGCACACCTCCCATCCTTAAAAAGTACAAGTATACACAGCACAAAGTACAAGTCAATATCACCATTGTGTAAAACTGAAAAGATAGAGCTAATGAGGCAAAAATGGCAGAACAGAACCATCAGAATGGAAAAGAAATTTATGTTAGTCAGTTGTAATCGTCATGTGAAAGGACAGTTTGGTCTAACAGTAAGACTTGTCGTTAGCATCCTTAGGCTATGTTTGATTGTCGAATTAAGTTGGGTGGCATTAAGTTGGGTGGCATTATTGCCTGATCATGAAACTTCCAGTATGTGATGTGCAACCTTGAAAATGACCAAGAAAACAAAAACTAAATTATAGAATTATCCATAAACTCAATCCATTCATGAAAGAAAGCCACCCACTGCCCATCAAAACTCAATCCCTAATCTAAAATTTATGTGGTTTTGACATTTATTGCAGTATTGAATTCCAAAAATCACCTAAGTCTCCTACTTTAACTGGGTCAAAGTGGACCCAAATACAAATACTGGGTCAGCCCTATCGACCCGAACAAGTGATAAGCATCATCTGGGTTGAATTCAAGACACCCACAGTCCAAAAATTTGAAACACCAAGAAAAACAAAGAAATTATCATGCCATACAATTATCTACAAACACATATATATATTGTTTTGAAGAACAAACAAAGAAATCTCTGAGGTTTCGGGGATAATTTACCAAAGGGACAGCAGGATATAGTCTTAATGTCTCTGTCAATGCTGAGTGAAGGTAATGCATTTTCTCAAGTACTTCATCGGTTAAACTTGTGGTGAAATCATCGGTGCTAGAACCATACCCCTGACTACTGGTAACTTCTTTCACTTCGCGTGCAATTTTTTCCTGTATCAGTGGATTCTTGCATAGAAGGTAAAAGAACCACGTTAGAGTGTTTGCAGAGGTGTCTTTGCCAGCAATCATAAAATTTAGGATTATATCTCTTAGATATTGATCGTTCATCCCTTCTGGATCCTTCTTGCTCTCCTCCAGAAACCTCGAGAGTATGTCCTCCTTGCCATTCTTGTGATCATGAAACAGTAATAACTAAATCAGTAACCAAAAGCATGAAACTACTATAAAATTAGTACTCACTAACCGTGAGGGTGATTAGCACATTTCATGAATTCAAAGTCATTTCATTAAAACCTAAAATATTTGGATTTAGAAACCAAATCATCTAGAACTAACCCATTGCAAACAAGCCTCTACTATAAATGATAGTGTTGTATAGTCCTTAAAATTTTCTGATATTGTTGCCATCTCAACCATTGATTAGAGGTTGAATCAATCATTAGAAGAATAATTAGGCCAAAAAGGATGATGCATTTTGGAAAAATGAAACTTCTATCAGAAAGAAGCAAGTGAAAGACTTTCATAAAAGTTCTTGTAGAATCAGGAATGAAGTTTTGGTTTTGTCCATGCCCGATCATGAATTAATAACTACATCTAATTCCAATAATAATAATAATAATAATAATCTTAATTGCTTTGACTTTTCTATTTTTGGAATGGAATATTTTTATTTCCATGAATAGGATTTTGGATTATAACTTCATTTCATGATATGATTCAAATGCTATGAAGTCAAAAGAGGCACCAAAAAAAATAGAATGTTTATTATAAGTGTTGAATCTAAATTTTTTTTTTAAATCTTTTTTAATAAAAGGAACTTTTTAGAAAAATCTTAATTCAAAATGGATTTGTCTAAATCCCGAAATTAAGCATTCAATTTTTTTCCCCAAAAATAGTAAATTTTATAATTTAGAGACCAAAACGATAGAATTTGCCCAAAACCCAAGTCACTGCGACATAGTGAGTTGTACAACTGTTTCAGATCGAATATGGGTGTTTCAGGTTTCATACGACAACTTTAGAAAATTGCCGTTAGCATTTTGTCATCAAACTGCTCCATAAACTTGATGTCAATCACTGTACCGTCTAGAACTAGTAATAATAAAAATGGCAGTACTAACACTTACACAGTCCTGTTGCATTTCTAGCTGTTTCCTCTTGGTCCTGATTAAATTGTGCGTGAAATTGTTGATGAGTTTGACATTCTTCTGAAGGGAAGCTTCGGATCCAATGTTGAGGAACTTTTTCAGCTTCCAAAATGGATCGACGTAGCGCCAATAGACCAACGCGTTTGAATCATCAAAGGCCTTGATGAAATCACTACCCTCTTTGCTTGATCCTTCAAGGCAATTCAATTCCACTCCAAAACCTACTTTGAACATGGAGTCTAAGGTACATTTCATTAGCAAATCCTGCAAGAACACATCTAGATTTCATTTCAAGGCTTAATCATTACTGGAAAGTATGGTGCAGGAACGTTTCAGCTAACTGCATAGATTAGCTCCACTGATATCTTTGAGCTCTGCTTTTTGTTTTTTGTTTGCTCAAAAATCTTATGAAACAATATAATGGTGTCAGAAAAAGGGCAACCCAACGCATGAGGCTACTGGTAAAGCGGGTTTTGGGTAAGACAAAATTTTGATCATCAAAATGCTCTGCTGACTTTTCACTTGGATGAAATAATACTCTTGAATCATATTGTGGACCTTGATTGTCAAAATAGTTCATTTGTAATATACTCTTCTTACAGAGCTCTACTCTCTATGCCTAAAGATAAAAATTATCATGCTATTTATTGTGGGTGCATCTCGAATTTGATGCAGTATCTGTGTTCGTGTTTATTTTGATCCGGTTTGCTATTTTTGAATCCTTTTATTGTGGCTGCATCTCTATACCTTTGTAATGAAACTCCTATATCGTTCTTGAGTCATGGACGGAGATTTACTACCGAATTACGTAAATCTTTGTGTGCGTTTGTTATGCTTCAGTTTTTTCTTTGCCGTATTAGTTTTGAAACTAGCATCATTTGTAAAGATAAAATTCACACAATAATCACTTAGTTTACTGTTTTCATTTTTTATTTTTTGTCATCAAAGTGATGGTGTTTTCTAACTTCTCATTGTTTTTGTTTTCCAAAAACACAGAAAACAAAAACAATTCATTTTTGGACTGCTTAATGGTTTCAAATCACTTACTTGAACATCAAAAACCTGGTTGGCCACCGACAATTCGAAAACAGTTTTAACCAATTTGGCAGCATTTTTTCTGAAAACATCACAGCTGAAATCCCTCAACACCCTAGTAGAGAACTCAAAGCTTGCAAGCTTCCTCTGCTGCTTCCACTTCTCACCATCCACTGCAAAAATCCCTTGGCCAAACAAGTCCTGCATGATATCTTGGTTATACTTGCCTTTGGAATATTTGTCGAAGTTGGTTTTGAGTATGTGCTCAATGTTTCTTATATCAGTTGTGTATATTTGACTTTGGTCTGGGGCGAGAAGCCGAAAAGTCCGGCAAGTTTTTGCAAGTTCTGTTTGGTAGTCATAGAGTTTGTTGAAGTAGAAGAGCTGATGAAATACAGTTCCAGTCACAGGATGGTATTTTGGGTTTTTTATTGATTTGCCAATGAAGATTTTTAGGGTTAGAGATGAGAAGGCAAGGAAGAGAAGTGTTAGTGCAGTTGCTATGAAGTTGAAGATGGCATAGAGGAAGTCCATCTTTGTGTGAGGTTTGTGAAGAGGGGAGACTGATCATATCATGGACTTCATGGACATATATAGAGCATTGTTAGAAACATGAATAATCTGAGGTAAGACAAGAGCATGTTTGTTTTCGTGTTCTAATTTTGTATTTTTTGTATTTTTTTTAAATACAGAATCGATTACAGAATTGATTACTGAAAATATAAGTATAGTAATTTAAGTGAAGCAATTTCTTTAGTAACGGACTACATGTATGTGATTATTATTATTTTTTTGTGATTGATTATATGTTGATAGAATTTTTTTTATAGATATATGCAGATACGAATGAAGAAGTGGAAAAACTAGTTCCATTTGCACTTGGGTATTTTTTTTGAAGAATCATTGATATATACTATTAATTTTGTGATTGGTTGTATTTAAATATATGCATATAGGAGCCAATAATTTTAAAACTATTTCCATTGGGAAGGTGGGATAGAGATGGAGGTAGCTGTGTGAGTGGGAATGACGTTTGTTTTATTTATTCAGTGATACTATGGCCATGTTTGTTTGGGAGGACTGGATTAGCATTCCCATGACTAATAATCTTGGGATTACAAATCCGTTGGATTATGTATCATATCTTAACTAAAAGTCAAGTTTAAAATAATTAATCCGTACTTCAATTGTTTAACCAAACATCGAATTAATAATTTTATTGGACTATTAGTCCAATCCCAAGCTCATGTCCACCCAAACAAACATGACCTATGTGTATTAATTAGTGTACCAACTACTATTGTGATATTATTATTAATCACATTTATCATACATGTTATAAATATCTAAAATCTTATAAATAATGTCATATCATCAGTTAGTACACGAATATATACGTTAATTGATACATATAGCCTTTGCCATCAGGTGATTGTCTGTATCCCTATATGTCAACAGGGAGGGGCAGTCCTAGGTGAAATCAATGAAAGTGAAATGGCACATGAATTCAATGGAAATTTGGGAAGAATCAAATGTACACAATTATACCTTGTTTGGTTATTTAAAAAATAAATTATTTTAATATTTCGATCCCATCACATCCAAATCACAATGGAGTAATCTTAATGTCACACCAAAATCCACACATACACAAGAAAAAAAAAAAAGTCTTTGTTATCGTGGGATTTGAAAAAAATTAGATGTATACAATCAAATCTCGTTTGGGCTTGACGATAGACTATTATGGCCCTGTTTGGTACAATTTTTTTTCAGTTTATTTCAGCTTTCAGCTTAATTTAAACTATTTTAATGTGTTTGGTTTAACTTAACAATGCAGCTTATAGCTTTTTGTAGGTCAGAAATCAGCTTATTCTTTGAGTGGGGTAAGAGAAGCTTAATTTATAAGTCAGAAATCAGCTTATGTTCATACTTATAAGTTATAAGCTGTTAAGGTATAAGTTATAAGTACTTTTCCACAACTCTACCAAACAAGACCTCTATATGTTTGAAGAAACACTAAACCCTGCTTGGGCTGTTTGGGGTGAGGCTATATTTATATGTTTCAAACTGTTTCATTTGGCACCGGCTTATGAATATGCCAAATGAATTAGATGTTTTTAGGTGATTTATTTTATAAATTAATTTCTTAACAAATTTCGAAGAAAATTAACGAAAAATTATTTGATTGGTGATGGGATTGTTCATGGTGCATCATTTCTCATAGTCAATGTCAAGCTTTTTAAGGGTAAATTAATTCAAACATTTCAATATAATTTACATATATATAGTCATATGCCCACTGGAATAAACTTTCAATGATGTGAAAGCCATTTTGTCAGGAGATACTGTCATCTATGTTAACACCATGGTATTTTGGAAGACATTCAAAGATCAGAACCGTTGAAAAGTAGTGGGCAGACTCATGTTGACTTTAAGGCCTACTTTGATCTTCGCATTTTTATGTCTTTTTAGTTTTTTTTAGAAGTTTTAAAAATTTTTGTTTATTTTTATTTTTTAAAAAATACTTTTCAAAAAATTGTACTTTTTTATTTTTCGTATTTTTTTATTTTTATGGAATTTTTAAAATATTTTAAGTAATTTTTTTATTTTTTAAACACACCTAATGTAAATACACCTAAAAAATAAAAAATTTATAAAAAAATCTTTTAAAAATTCACTAAATACAAAAAATATAAAAAAAATACAAGAATTCAATATATTTTTTGTATTTTATGTATTTATTAATTTTTAAAAATATTTTTTCACAAATTTTTTACTTTTTAGATACATCTAACTAATGTGCATCTAAAAAAGTAAAAAAAATGTTTAAAATTTTAAAAATATTCACTAAAAACAAAAGAATACGAAAACTAAAAAACTCAATTTTCAAAAACTTAATCCAGAAAACTCAAACTAAACACACTGAATGTGTTTAAAAAATCACAATGATACTTTTTGGTGAGTGAAAAAATTATTATGACATTTAATATTTTTTTTTTTTTGACTTTTAATGGGTTTTAAATTTCGATGTATGACTTCATGGAATAACTTATAGGCTACGATAGAAGTCTTTTTCCTGTGATTATTCAAATATATCTTTTTTTTTCAATATATTCATAATTCAATTGCTTTGTCATTCAAACCAATAACCTTCCGTTTTGTGTTTTGATTTAAATTACTCATACTCCCATTCAATGTATGCATAATTCAATTGCTTTGTCAGTAAACCAAATCCTTAAAATTATTTTGATAAAGAATACTACTCTTCTCAAAAATTGACTAAACTAATTAGAACCTTTGACTTAGTAATTATGTAGCACTATTTCATATTACAAATTTAACTTTTATAAAAAAGAGTTTGATATGTTTTGTGGTATTTATTTTTTTTCCCCAATATGAGGGTTGTATATATAGTTGTTTGTTTTTTTCTCTAGTTTGAGTTTGGTGACTATTGGATTTTCTACCCAATATGAGGGTTGTATATATAATTGTTTATTTCTTTTCTAGTTTGAGCTCAGTGACTATTGTGTTTTCTAACTAATTTTCCTGTTGTTGGACTTTAGTTATCTAGTTTGATATAATATTTTTCATATTTATAAATTTTTTCACTGATTGAGAAAAAAATATAATATATATATATAAATCAATTAAATTGTACAGTTGTCATGTTGTGGGCTCACTTTAAAAATTTAAATCATTCCTCTTTTATGTCCCACTAAGATGTATGATTAAATATCAATAACTACGTGATCGAATCACGTTTATTTTTAAAAAATGATTAGTTTTGATTATAGACCATCTATTTATTTTAAGACAAATCTAATTTTCTTACAGGAATAATCATCTTGGTAGGACTTACAAGTGATAGCACTACAAGAAAAGTGGGCTCAAAAGACGGAACCTTTTGCGACGGCACATTTGCCATCGCAAAAAATGACTTTTTGCGACGGCACAACTTACCGTCGCAAAAAAAGTGACTTTTTGAGACAGCACAATTTATCGTCGCAAAAAATGTACTCTTTTGAGACAGCACAACTTACCGTCGCAAAAAATGTGAGTTTTTGAAACGGCACAACTTGCCGTCGCCAAAAAATGTAACTTTTTGAGACGGCACAGCTTGTCGTCGCAAAAAATGTGACCTTTTGAGACGGCACAACTTGTCGTCGCCAAAAAATGTGACTTTTTGAGACGACACAGCTTGCCGTCGCAAAAAATGTGACCTTTTGAGACGGCACAACTTGCCGTCGCAAAAAAAATGTGACTTTTTTAGACAGCACAACTTGCCGTCGCAAAAAATAGAGTATTTGCGACGGCATAAAATGCTGTCGTGAAAAAATAGAGTATTTGCGACGGCAGAAATTGCTGTCGCAAAAAAATAGAGTTTTTGCGATGGTACCAGCTGCAGTCGCAAAAAAAAAAAAAAAAAAAAGTTTTTTGCAACCGTAATAGGTACCGTTGCACACAAAAAAAAAAGTAAAAAAAAATATATATATATATATATATATATTGTGGCTTTGAGACGGCTTCATATATATATAGTTACAAAATGGTTTAAATAAATGCAACGGTATTTTTCTGTCACAAAAAACAAAAAAAAAATGACGTCGTCTTACTCTTTTGAACATTTATCTTTTCACCCATTTTTTCATCTTCCTATCTCTCTGTCTCTGCCTCTCTTCTATCTCTCTCTATCTCTCTCTCTCTCTCTCTCTCTCTCACTTATCACTCTTCACTCTTCTTTGTTTGTCTGTCTCTCTCTTTCTCTTTGTGTCTCTGTCTCTCTTCTTTTTCTCTCTCTCACTCATCACTCTTCTATGTCTGTCTGTCTCTCTCTTTCTCTCTGTCTCTCGTCCATCTCTCTTCTGTTTATCTCTCTCATCTCTCTTCTCTCTCTGTCTCTCTTCTCTTTCTCTTCTCTTTATCTCTCTCGCTCATCTCTCTCTGTCTCTCTCTCTCGTTTATCTTTTTTCGCTCTTTTTTTTTCTCTCTCTCTCTTTGTCTATATCTTTTTACCCATTTTTTTTATCTTTCTCTCTCTCTTCTCTTTCTCTCTCTCACTCATCACTCTTTTCTCTCTATCTATCTATCTATCTATCTATCTATCTGTGTGTGTGTGTGTGTATGTGTGTGTCTTTCACTCATCTATCTATTCTCTCATCTCTTTTCTCTCTCTGTCTCTTTCGTTCATCTCTCTTCTCTCTCATCTCTCTCGTCTCTCTCGCTCATCTCTCTTCTTTCTATCTCTCTCTCTGTCTCTCTCGTTCATCTGTCTTCTCTCTATGTCTCTCTCGTTCATCTCTCTTTTTTCTATCTCTCTTTCTCTGTCTCTCTCATTCATCTCTCATCTATCTCTGTCTCTCTCGTTCATCTCTTTTCTCTCTATCTCTCTCCCCGTCTCTCTCGTTCATCTCTTTTCTCTCTATGTCTCTCTCGCTCATCTCTCTTCTTTCTATCTCTCTCTGTCTCTCTCGTTCATTTCTCTTCTCTCTCTGTCTCTTTTTCTGTCTCTCACTCTCTATCTCTTTATCTCTCTATCTCTTTATCTTTTTGTCTCCCTCTCTCTCTCCCCCATTATGTTCGTGTTGCTCACTCTCCCCCTTCCATCTTCTCTATTTACTGAGTTCCCTCTCGATTTATCTATCCACTACAAGAAAATGTACTTTTAGCGACCACTTTGTCTCTCTCTTGCTCATTACTCTGTCTCTGTCTCTCTTCTCTATCTGTCTCTCACTCATCTCTCTCTCTCATCACCCATCTCCTTTACCACCTTCTCCACTACTGCAAACGCCATTCCACTACCATCATTACTGCCATTATCGCCACTTCACCTCTACGACTACCATTATTACTACTACCATTGCCACCACTCCACTACCACCACCATCACTACTGCCACTACTACTACCATTACCTCTCCTTTACCCCTGCCACTCCATCTACTCTACCACTACCACAACTTTTCACCACTAATCTCCTTCGTCATCGCCATCACCACTACCACCGCTATCATCTTTTATCCACCACCTTCACCACTATTGTCGCTCCCTCTCCTCTACCACAAAAAATTAGTTCATAATTTTTAATAAAAAAAAAAAAAATGGACCGCAGAAAAATATTTTTCATTGACCACAGAAAATTAAATTTTATTTTAGTGGAAAATATTTTTCATTAAAATATTACTCCTACTTCTACCAAATAAAAAATAATAATATTTTTTTTCATTAAAATAAAAATGAAACAAATAAATTTTCAATCTTAGTAACTAAAAAAAAAGAAATTTTTTTAAAAAAATTCATTAACTACAAAAAAATATATATTTTAATAAAAAATAAATTTTTTGACGACGGCAACCCCTGTCGCAAAAAAAAAAAAAAAAAAATTTAAATGACATTATTTTATTATTTAAATTTTATTTATGATCCTAATTCAGATGAAAGTGTCTTTTACAGGTGGAAAATTTTGAGAAAATGTTCAGTCTATTGCAAACTGGATGAATGAGTTCCAGTCGATGAAGCTTAATATTGTTAGAATTGGGTATAGTAGTGGGCACGATCCTTCATTATGCTAATACTAAACTCTGTAATTGGTCAATGGATATTTTTTATGATGCAGGCGTTACTGGACTAGTTTAGTTTGTGTGAACTGCATTGGTTTGTCCTGTTGTTCTTACTGGGAAAGAATGAGATCAGCGTGTTGTTTCAAGTGTGAGATTGTTTTTAGTCTGCATTAATATCTTTGTAAAATGTAACCTTTGTTTTTTTGCTGCAACTTGCAAGCCCCCATAGGGAGTCTCTTACTGGTCATTATTTGGTCAGTTACTTTCTTTTGTCATGTTGGAGTCACATTGAAATCCATCAAAGATAGGATACCTGTTACTGAAAAAAACAAAATCGTTAGTTTAAACTTGAACAGCTTGATAGATAAGTATTTATTACTAATATTATCTCATTTTCCTCTATTTTCTGGTTAATATTATCTCATTTTCCTCTATTTTCTGGTTAATATTCTCTCATTTTCCTCTATTTTCTGGTTAATATTCTCTCATTTTCCTCTATTTTCTGGTTAATATTCTCTCATTTTCCTCTATTTTCTGGTTAATATTCTCTCATTTTCCTCTATTTTCTGGTTAATATTCTCTCATTTTCCTCTATTTTCTGGTTAATATTCTCTCATTTTCCTCTATTTTCTGGTTAATATTCTCTCATTTTCCTCTATTTTCTGGTTAATATTCTCTCATTTTCCTCTATTTTCTGGTTAATATTCTCTCATTTTCCTCTATTTTCTGGTTAATATTCTCTCATTTTCCTCTATTTTCTGGTTAATATTCTCTCATTTTCCTCTATTTTCTGGTTAATATTCTCTCATTTTCCTCTATTTTCTGGTTAATATTCTCTCATTTTCCTCTATTTTCTGGTTAATATTCTCTCATTTTCCTCTATTTTCTGGTTAATATTCTCTCATTTTCCTCTATTTTCTGGTTAATATTCTCTCATTTTCCTCTATTTTCTGGTTAATATTCTCTCATTTTCCTCTATTTTCTGGTTAATATTCTCTCATTTTCCTCTATTTTCTGGTTAATATTCTCTCATTTTCCTCTATTTTCTGGTTAATATTCTCTCATTTTCCTCTATTTTCTGGTTAATATTCTCTCATTTTCCTCTATTTTCTGGTTAATATTCTCTCATTTTCCTCTATTTTCTGGTTAATATTCTCTCATTTTCCTCTATTTTCTGGTTAATATTCTCTCATTTTCCTCTATTTTCTGGTTAATATTCTCTCATTTTCCTCTATTTTCTGGTTAATATTCTCTCATTTTCCTCTATTTTCTGGTTAATATTATCTCATTTTCCTCTATTTTCTGGTTACATCTTCATATTTTGGCTTGTTACTCTTCACCGTTTTGGTAGTTCTTACTAATCACTTTATCCCCTAATATTGACGTCAAGTGTGGAGTCTTGTATGGATAACCTTTTTATATCTTTAAATCTTATCTCTCAAAACATGCGATAAAAAAGCTTCAAATTTTCCGGACTCTAGGTAGTTGCAAAGTACCCTTCTTTTGTTCAAATTCTCCATGTACTAATACCCGTGAACTTTATGATACTAGGGGTATCAATGATATTCACACTTGGGTGTTCCATTTACTCCAACTATCTGCATGTGTCTTTTCATTATTATGATTCTTATTATTTGTTTGATAAAGACAATATATTTGCTTTATTATATCATCTCTTTCAATCACATTTGGGAATGGCACCTCAAAGAGGTAGTTTGTATTTTTCTCTTCCTTTGTTGCTCATTCTGTCTTACAAAAGTCAAATTTATATTTCACATTGAAAGTAAAAATAGATACTTTGAAATGCTATCCATATGGTACTTCACTGAAGTTTCTAATCATTTCAGCTTCCATGAAATGTTATCCATACTCCTGTGTTTTTTTTTTAAAAAAAAATATTTATTATTATTATTTTTTTGGAGTTGTTTCTTTTGATTTGTGTTGACTGTGAGACAAGTATGTCTTAGAGAATGACTTGCAAGTAAGAACTTTTCTTATCGAACATGGGTTCGAAAAAGGGTTACAAGGTGTCAAAAAAGCATGTCTTACACACCACTATACCTGGTATGTATTACTATTGTCCCCATGTCATTTAGTAATCTATTTGACGACAATAAGGAAATTTCTTAATGTGCTGAATCAGGATGTGTTGATTGCAATTGAATGGAAAATATATTCTTATGGGAAAGGTTTTTAAAACCGCGGATCGTCTTTGCGGTGTCCTTGGATGAGATGTTTGGTGGAGAGATATCTGTTTCCATGGTATTTCCTCTTTTTTTTTGCTGTTGTTATCTAAAAAAATATAAGATAGCCTTCTGAAATTTGTAAGTGGTTTTGTTTCTTCAATTTAAATTTTCGTTTAAACTTGATCTGGGCTCACTGATTGATGTTTAAGGCCATTTAAATTTGAAATTATCATTGCGTTCATTAGAGACATTACAAATTGATCCCATCAAATGTGTTGTTGGGGGTTAAAATCTTTCTTGCTTGTTCCTAGGTCCTTTTTTTCATTTTTTTTAATTGTCATCTTATTTAAAGGTTGTATATTTGAAGTGCGTTTGAAGTGATGCAATTTTCTCTTTTCCTATTCCCTGTCTACTAATTGTAATAGAAAAAAAGAAAAAAGAAAAAAAGAAAGTGCTTTGTATATCAATGTTTTGAAGATCAATGGCATAAAATTTTCATTTATGTGTTTTTAGGGTGGAACAAGAGGACAATTCTGTGAAGAAAGCACTTTAAAGTCATCTTCACCAAACCTCAAGAGCTCAGGCACTAGGAAAGAGGTAATTAAACACAGAATTTGCTATTACAATGACACGAAACCATCTTCACTAAACCTCAAAATGCACTTGAAAGTTTGGCCTTTGTAACTTGGCTTTTAGTTTCCTACAACATATATATTTTTTCTTTTCTAGCTTGTTCTTATCGTCTCATTTTTCTTATTACTTTCTCACAAACAATTCATCTTAACCAAATGCACGTGTGAAACTAAATTTTCTTTCATTCTTCATCATATTTTTCACTCTATTCAAACAGACCCTAAACAAATTATTGAAATCAGACAATAAATTTACATGTTTTCATAATTTAGGTAGCAAGCAGATTGATAGAAAAGAAAGAGGAACAATAATTCTATGGACACAGAATCACGGAACATAATGGTGAAGTGAACCTTTTCCGTGGTGTGTGTCTGATGTATATGACTATAGTATTCTATAATCCATTTTGTAATTAGTTATGTGCGTTGAAAAAAAAAGACAAGAAGGGCCTTAATCAAGAACTTGTTTTAACATTGTGATAATATAATATGTTAAAAATAGTTAGACAAAATGGATAAAGTCCGATTCAATTGCAATAAAAAAAACCTTAACATTTATGAATTGTCTCATATTTTATTTATCAGCAGGTTATAATTGACCAAAGCCATTGATTACCCCTTTTCTTGGTATCTCATTGTTGAATGCTCTAGGAATCTGAATATACTAATTAATCGTGCCATGTGATGACTTCAAATTTTTGTGCCCATTTTTTTCACCAAAAGAATATTGAATTTGTGTATTACAAATTTGTTTGATTTGAATTCTTGTGATCTTAGGATCCCTAGGTCTTCAGAGCCCATCAACTCTATATAGATGTTTGAATCATTAGGCAAGTTTTAGATAAATTGATATAAGTAATTGAAGCATTAAATTGAAGGGTTATCTTTCCCAAGTGATTGATACCTCAAATTTTATTGCAGACCACAAAAGTAAAAGTAGTTAAATATATTGTTTGTCCTTAAAATATGCCTTATGTTTCATTTTGGTTTATAATATTTCAATTATGTCAATTTAATTGATCTAAATGGTTCCAACTCTGTTTTTGTCCAAATTTTATCTAAATTTCAACCAAAGTACCTCTTTTTGGTTATAAAATTTGAAAGGAAGGAGGTGTTTGGAACATTTAAACACAAATTAGATAAGTTGTGGACTAAATTCTTTATTTAGCCGAAGTAAAAAAAGGTAAATGATGTCTTTCATTACATTTTTTGTTTTTTTTTTGGTGTTGAATTCTTTAACTTCTCATAAATTAAATTTGTTCTTCTGATATATACTCCAGTTCTTTTCTGGTTTGTGAGATTGTATGTTGGAAACTTGGAATATACATTTGAATTTACCATAATTGATTAACTTATATATAACATTTTTTTGTTCCTCTAGCATGATGAACTTGAATCAGCAAAAGCTAAGATGACAGAAGTGAGACAAGAAAATGCAAGATTAAAGATGATGTTAGAGCAAATAGAGAAGGATTAGCATGATGAACTTTTGTTTTTGTTATCTACGAAGAATGATGAGAAAAATATTTAATTTTGGTTTATGTTATTTTGAATTATGAACAAAATCATGTATTTAAACATTATATATGTATTATGGAACATTATGTAGTGGAATAATTTTGTTGATGTGTAATTATGAACGGAAGAATATTTTATTATGGAGAAATTGTTATTTTTATACAGGAATTTTTATATTATTATGTAATTATTATGGAGAAATTCTAATATTTTTAATAATTTTATCGCATGATGTTTTTTCTTTTTTGTGACGGCACTACACCGTCGCAAAAATAGAAAACTTTAATATTTTTATTGATTTTGTTATAGGTTTTATTTTTTGCGACGACACTAAATTGTCGCAAAAAATAGAAATTTTATTATTTTTTTAATACTTTTTGCGACGGTAGTACACTGTCGCAAAAATAGAAATTTTCATATTTTTAATATTTTTTGCGGTGGCACCACACCGTTGCAAAAATAGTGTTCTTGCTGTTGCAAAAAAAAAAGACTATTAGCGACGGCATTTTTTGTCGTCTCAATAGCATTTTTAGCGACGGTAAAATAGTACTGTCACAAAAAGTCAAGAAATTTCAAACATTATTAGCGACTGCAAAGTGCCGTCGCAAATGGCAAAAATGCCGTTGCAAAACATTAGCGACGGGACTGTGCCGTTGCAAAAACTTTTTTGCAACGCCCTCAGTTGCGACCCCCATCTTGTCGTCACAAAAAGTTTTTTGCGACGACATTAAGAGTATTAGCGACGGTATTTTCCCATCGAAAAAAGTTGAAATTTTAGTAGTGTTGTTTGGATCACTAAGGTAGGCCCAAGCGAGGAAAAATGGTCCTTAACCCTTATATGAAACTATGGCTGAGATCCTTGAGGTCATTTTGATTTGCATAAGATTAGGCAAGATAATTTATTCCCAGATATTCAAGATTTTTTTGTCATTTACACTAAAGAGTTATCCTATCTACACTTTGGGGTGTGTACGGTGTGGTTCGGATGGTTTAAGAGTAAAATTATAAACTAAATGACAGATTGACGGATTAGCAGATTGACAAATTGCAGTTTGGGCGGTTTTAGGCGAATTGAATAATATTTTAACCAATTATCAAATATTTCGATTGGCGAATTGAAGAATATTCTAACTAATTATCATACATTTGCATAGTATATAACATTAATTTGTATAATACTTTTTAGATATATAACACAAAGTAATTTTACATAATATGTTTCATACATATAACCACTAATTTGTAACAAATTTCATATCTTAAATCTCTCTCACACTCATTTTTTCATTAATATTTCATTGGAAGTTAAAAAATATATGTATTAACTATAGCGGAGCGGAGCGGTTCGATTGGCGGATTATAAATTTTAAAGTTTAAACAGCAGTTAGCGATTAGAGCAGTGCAGATTGATGTAGATCGGTACGGTTTAAGCGGATTGGCGGTATTTTGCACGACCCTATGTGTTACTACTACTAGTAACATTGGAACCACAAACAAAACCCTTTCTTATACGTTTTTTCTCATCTATGATGATTATATTTTTTCTTTTGTCTTTGTTTTGGGTTAGAAGGTGATAATGTAATTCATAAATTTATTTTCGCTTTACTAAAGCCGTTTTCATGTAAAGTTTTTTATTTTTTACTTTTTTCTCTTGTCTTTGTTTTGGGTTAGAATGTGTTATTCAAAAATTTGTTTTGGCTTTACTAAAGCCGTTTTCATGTAAATAATATATTTTTTTTTCCTGTTGTCTTTGTTTTGGGTTAGAAAGTGATAATGTAATTCATAAATTTCTTTTCGCTTTACTAAAGCCGTTTTCATGTAAAGTTTTTTATCTTTTATTTTTTTCTCTTGTCTTTGTTTTGGGTTAGAATGTGTTATTCAGAAATTTGTTTTGGCTTTACTAAAGCCGTTTTCATTTAAATAAATTTTTTCTTTTTTTGTTGTCTTTGTTTTGGGGTAGAAGGTGATAATGTAATTCATAAATTTCTTTTCACTTTACTAAAGCCGTTTTCATGTAAAGTTTTTTATTTTTTATTTTTTTCTCTTGTCTTTGTTTTGGGTTAGAATGTGTTATTCAGAAATTTGTTTTGGCTTTACTAAAACCGTTTTCATTTAAATAATTTTTTTTTTCTGTTGTCTTTGTTTTGGGGTAGAAGGTGATAATGTAATTCATAAATTTCTTTTCTCTTTACTAAAGCCGTTTTCATGTAAAGTTTTTTATTTTTTATTTTTTTCTCTTGTCTTTGTTTTGGGTTAGAATGTGTTATTCAGAAATTCGTTTTGGCTTTACGAAAGCCGTTTTCATTTAAATAATTTTTTTTCTGTTGTCTTTATTTTGGGTTAAAAGGTGATAATGTAATTCATAAAACCTTGAGGAAAAAACACATAAGTCTCCCACAAAAATACATACGTAGTACAGACATAAGTCTCGGACAACAATACATTGTGGACACCATGAACTAAACACACAATACATAGATAAACATAACAGTTAGACAAACAAATATTAGCCAGACAATTTGACAAACTCATTACGGAAACACTTACTCTAACACAGACATTACATATTAATGCATGACCTAATATTGCCGAAGTGTAGACATTAACACCTAATTCGCGCTTAAATCGGTAGGTGGCTCAGAGTCTGAATAATCCGAAAGCTCAGCATCAGAGACAAGCTCAGGATCCTCCATGATACCCTTGATAGCCACATCATTTGGTTCTGTTTTGTTCTTCTAGGCATCCTTCTTAACTATGTATAGCTGCATATCGCGGGCTAACCTACGGCGCATTTGAGAAATCTCACGTTGTAGTCTTTCACATAGTCGATCAACATTATCAGGATCTTCCTTTTGGATCTCAACAGAACGTGCTTTTGGCACCTTCAATCGATTTTCCCGACATAATCTTTCCATTTGGACTCGCTCTATAAATAGTGCGGGCCACTTCAGAAGTCTAGCGTTTGCTAAACCATATCCTGTTTGATTATCTGATGGTTGCTCCACCAAACCACATGGATCTCGATAGTACTTGGGCATGACAAAACAGATAGCTTTTGCTCCACCATGGGAACCTGTAGGAAGGCTGCCAACCACTTGTTGGTGTTGCCAACCACTTGCCGACACCTATGTTTGCTGCAGACCAGAAAAAGTGGTCGGCCAGCCACTTTTACTGGTCTGCCGACCACTTGTTGCTGCACTTCTCCAATTTACTGCAACAGAGAACAAGAAGGAGCATGACAATGTATTTGCGAGATATGTGTGCACAACCACCCTCCCTATCATTTCATGATCTCAAGAGAGTGTGGTTCTTGAATTTCGGGTCACTAATCACGCATCTCGATGCATGATAGCCAAAGAGGCAAGATTGTACGAATCAATGTAAATGAATGCACACATAACACATAAATGCCTTAACCTCTATCATGCACGATAAAGAGGGTCGGCGACCGAGAAATGAGGCACATTTCATCACTTCAAGTATGAAACGTCCCTTGTTTTCCGTGTTTGGACTAACACCCAATCCAAACACATGCAATGCAACTCAAGCATACTAAACACAATGTAATGCATGCATACACAATGCAATGCAACATGAGCAACCTATCAATGCTAATGGCATGCATATACAATGCAATGCAACATAAGCACGCAAACAACATGCAAGCAAACATGCTCAATGGACTTAAACCGAATATGGACGGACATCAGTCATGCCAAAATAGTGGCCATAATGCAGAAATAAAGGCATGAAAGCAAGAGAAATGCATGCACATGTATTGGCTCACCAATTAGGCATAAGAACACAACTCTCAAAAGTGCTCAAGGAGTGACAAATGTGGAAGTGTAACAACACTACAAGCACTGAAATTAGGTATGAAATGATGCCAAATCATTCAATCAACACAAGCAAGGCATGCAAGAGTCCTTAAGGCACAAAGCTACCAAGGAGGACTACTCTAGAGACATGCAATACATGGAACAAATGCATGAACCAAGCATGGACAGAGTTCAAATAGGTCTAAGCAAAGACCAAAACATGCTGAGACGGGGGCTCAAATGTCTAAGCATGCGTGCATACACACTAGGCCATAAGCAAGGCAACAATGCATAACCCTTAGAGGCACTCAAAGGGTGAAAGAAGTGGGAGCATGGCAATACTATATGCTCTGAAATGTCATGTGAAATGATGCCAAGTCATGTACATGATACAAATGAAGCATGCTATGGTGCCCAAAGCACAAAGCTAGCAAGGCCAATTGCACTATAGCCATGCAATACATGAAGCATATGGAAAATACAACCCAAAATTGTCCTAGAGCATGTTAAAATGATGCTAAAACATGTATGGAAAGAAGCCAAAATAAGCTAGCATGGTGAGCATGAAGCATGAAATATGCAAGGCCAAAAGGAAGGATCACACTACACCTACTAAGACCAAGCATGAGATGGCTTCGCCAACAAAAATCAGAGTTATATGATGGCAAAATAACACCAAAAACGCACTGAAATGATAGCTCGCAAGCTTAGGCATGAGGGCATACACAATGACTCATGTTTAAGGCATAAAGAACCAACCCTTCAAAGCATTGAAAGAGTGACAAATGTGAGGGCATGGCAATGAAACATGCTCTGAAATCACATAACATATGAGGCCAAATCATGTAAATAGTCCAAGCAATGCATGCTAGTAGACTCACTACACAAAGCTAGTGAGCAAGATTGAACCATGGCTATACAAAACAATGCATACATGACCAAAACAACACAAATCAGACCTTAAGCATGGTAAAACATGGCCAAAAGCTTCTTGAAGTTGAGCCAAAAGCATGCTAGAATGATGGTCTAAAGCATGATACACATTAGGCTAGTGAATGGAATTGCACTACAAGTGCATGGAGCATGCAAGGGGCTATCAAACCAACCCAAAACAAGGTTATGGCATGCTAAAACAACACCAAAAACCTACTGAGATGGACTCAAAACATGCTAGAAAGACATATTGCTTCATGAAGCACACAAAGCTAGTTTGTAAGGATTACACTACAAGTGTAAAAGGCATGCAAGGGGTGACAAAACCAAGTCAAAAAAGTGGTATGCCATGTCAAAATAACCCCCAAAACAAGTTGAGACTAAGCCAAAACAAGCTAAACAAACATACTCAAACATGAGGCAAATGAAACAAGTAACCAAAAACACAAGAAGAGGGGATGACCCTCTCCTATTTAAGGCCTCAAAACACAAGCTTTACCATTGAAAATCCACTGGATTTCGGTGGTTAAAAGGCCAAGAGAAAGTGATCTCAAAGGCCTAAAATGATGGTGTAAAACAAAGCCAAACAAGGCACAAGAGGGTGTAGACCACCTCTAACACAAAAGAGACCTTAAACAAACATTACAAGCATGTAAAATTCGAACTTTTTGCAGTAGAAAGTTAGGCCTAAAACAACATGCAAGTAGGGCCAAAAGCTTAATAAAAAACAAGAGATTAAGAGGTTAGAAGCTCACCCTTGTAGAACCACTTTAGAGTAATAACTCCAGCAGCTTTTTTTGATCAAACCAGTCCAAAAACTCCAAAACCAACCTCAAGAAGCCTCAGCAACAAGAGTAAGGTGTTTGAGTGTGTGTTTGTGTGCAATAGTATGATGAAAATACATTTTCAAGCACAAAAATGAGACAAAGAGGGAGATATAGAGATAGATGTATATCTATAGCTCAAGCTAACTTTTCTGAACCTAGAGAAGGAAGGGAGGGCCTCCCTCTTATAGAAAATCAAGCAAGAAGCTTGTTGAACACACTTGAGGCTCTAAGCCATCCCTCCATACACGTGTATGGAGGATGACTTCTGTGCCTTCCAGCTGTCACAGCTGGCAAGAAAAGATCTCCAGAAAGGTGATGGAAAGCTGCCGACCACTTGAAGTGGTCGGCCAACTACTTGTAGTGGTCGGCCGACCACCATAGGTGGTCTGCCAGGGAATAAAGTGGTCAGCCATGGGGGGAGGTGGTCTGCACACTGAAAGCAAGCCAATGGTGTGGTGGTCGACCACTATTGGTGGTCTAAAGACCAAGAAAACCAGTTGGCCGACCAGAAAACTAGCTGGCAGGCAGGAAAAGTGGTCTCCAAGGAGAAGAACTGGTCTCCAACCCTCATTCCATCCTCCAGGCAAGGAAAACAAGGTTTGTGCCAAAAACAAACCAAAAAAGATGCAAAACAAGAGTCCGAGGGTCAAGGCGCGCAGCCTGAAGCCTCGAAAACTAGTGTACGGGCACCAAAAGCAGTCTACGAGGGAAAAGTAGTCTACGACTACAAAAAGTGGTCTACAAAGCCACAATGTCCCTCTAGACCAAGGCAACAAGGCATGGTTCAAAAACCAAGCCAAACGGAGAACGTTAAGCGGTCCCGAGACAAGGCGCGAATGAGCAAAGTGTGATAGATACACTAAGTGAAGAGAGTGTGATATATACACTAAATGAGCAAAGTGTGATAAATATACTAAGTGAAGAGAGTGTGATAGATACACTAAATGAGCAAAGTGTGATAGATACACTAAGTGAAGAGAGTGTGATATATACACTAAATGAGCAAAGTGTGATAAATATACTAAGTGAAGAGAGTGTGATAGATACACTAAATGAGCAAAGTGTGATAGATACACTAAGTGAAGAGAGTGTGATATATACACTAAATGAGCAAAGTGTGATAAATATACTAAGTGAAGAGAGTGTGATAGATACACTAAATGAGCAAAGTGTGATAGATACACTAAGTGAAGAGAGTGTGATATATACACTAAATGAGCAAAGTGTGATAAATATACTAAGTGAAGAGAGTGTGATAGATACACTAAATGAGCAAAGTGTGATAGATACACTAAGTGAAGAGAGTGTGATATATACACTAAATGAGCAAAGTGTGATAAATATACTAAGTGAAGAGAGTGTGATAGATACACTAAATGAGCAAAGTGTGATAGATACACTAAGTGAAGAGAGTGTGATATATACACTAAATGAGCAAAGTGTGATAAATATACTAAGTGAAGAGAGTGTGATAGATACACTAAATGAGCAAAGTGTGATAGATACACTAAGTGAAGAGAGTGTGATATATACACTAAATGAGCAAAGTGTGATAAATATACTAAGTGAAGAGAGTGTGATAGATACACTAAATGAGCAAAGTGTGATAGATACACTAAGTGAAGAGAGTGTGATATATACACTAAATGAGCAAAGTGTGATAAATATACTAAGTGAAGAGAGTGTGATAGATACACTAAATGAGCAAAGTGTGATAGATACACTAAGTGAAGAGAGTGTGATATATACACTAAATGAGCAAAGTGTGATAAATATACTAAGTGAAGAGAGTGTGATAGATACACTAAATGAGCAAAGTGTGATAGATACACTAAGTGAAACAAAGTGTGATAGATACACTATATGAACAAAGTGTAATAGATACACTAAGTGAACATGTGTGATAAATACACAAAGTGTGATAGATACACTAAGCGAACATATGTGATAGATTCACAAAAGCGAACGAAGTGTGATAGATACACTAAATGAACAAAGTGCGATAGATACACTAAGTAAGTATGTGTGATAGATACACAAAGGTGAGAAAAGTGTGATAGATACACTAAGTGAATGAAGTGTGATAGATACACTATATGAAGAAAGTGTGATAGATACACTAAGTGAATGAAGTGTGATAGATACACTATATGAAGAAAGTGTGATAGATACACTAAGTGAATGAAGTGTGATAGATACACTATATGAAGAAAGTGTGATAGATACACTAAGTGAATGAAGTGTGATAGATACACTATATGAAGAAAGTGTGATAGATACACTAAGTGAATGAAGTGTGATAGATACACTATATGAAGAAAGTGTGATAGATACACTAAGTGAATGAAGTGTGATAGATACACTATATGAAGAAAGTGTGATAGATACACTAAGTGAATGAAGTGTGATAGATACACTATATGAAGAAAGTGTGATAGATACACTAAGTGAATGAAGTGTGATAGATACACTATATGAAGAAAGTGTGATAGATACACTAAGTGAATGAAGTGTGATAGATACACTATATGAAGAAAGTGTGATAGATACACTAAGTGAATGAAGTGTGATAGATACACTATATGAAGAAAGTGTGATAGATACACTAAGTGAATGAAGTGTGATAGATACACTATATGAAGAAAGTGTGATAGATACACTAAGTGAATGAAGTGTGATAGATACACTATATGAAGAAAGTGTGATAGATACACTAAGTGAATGAAGTGTGATAGATACACTATATGAAGAAAGTGTGATAGATACACTAAGTGAATGAAGTGTGATAGATACACTATATGAAGAAAGTGTGATAGATACACTAAGTGAATGAAGTGTGATAGATACACTATATGAAGAAAGTGTGATAGATACACTAAGTGAATGAAGTGTGATAGATACACTATATGAAGAAAGTGTGATAGATACACTAAGTGAATGAAGTGTGATAGATACACTATATGAAGAAAGTGTGATAGATACACTAAGTGAATGAAGTGTGATAGATACACTATATGAAGAAAGTGTGATAGATACACTAAGTGAATAGAGTGTGATAGATACACTAAGTGAGTAAAGTATGATAGATACACAAAAGGTGAATGTGCGTGATAGATACACAAAATGAGCATGTGCGATAGATACACAAAACATAATCAATTTTAAACGGAACTTCTCTGAATGAACCGTAAATACAATATCGTGCATAAATGAGAAAGAAACTTGATAGGTACAATACAATACAATGCATGATGTTACGGAATGCAATAAACAAACACAGCGGCGCTTTAGAAAGCACCTCATGGGGTAAGTGGCGATGAACTGCTCTACTCTGACGGGGATCTCCCCTTGTGTTCTTCGAACACTTACTTTTAACTCACAGTACAAAGGTTCTGAAACGCTGACAAGGGAGAGCTTCTGCATGTAGAAACCACAAATGCTGTTTTTCTTCCTGATCATATTCACAACTTTCCCTATTCTCCAATGGGGTGACAGACTATTAGTTCAGTATCCAGGATTGAGGTGCGCACACGCTATCTCAAACTATGGGGCTTCCATACAGATTTCAGGCGGGGATACACCCCTGGGTATTTAAACCAGACTTTAGTTTCGGAAATCCCGAACCTTTGCTAATCAGCCATTCGAACTCTAGTTTCCACCGTCGCAGTTGGTCCCCTAAGAACTCATTGGAAACACAACCAAGATGCCCTAGCAGGGACACGGTATTCAAGAGAGCACTTCTGATTGCCATTCTGGCTTGAAGCAAACTTGATCTTGAGCTTGAGGTAGAGGCACACTCATACTTCAGAGCATTGACAAGGCCTGAAGAGGTACATCCGGAGTACAAACACGGAATTTGCTAAAGTCGAAAAACACTAAGATGCTCCGATTTTCCTTCTTTTCTTTTGCTTTGCAGTCTGGAACCAATATAGCTTCAGATAGGTCCTGGTTTTACTATTCTCACATGACTTGGGTTAAACCCTGCGGTTTATGAAAGAAAGAATCTTGTTTTGCACATATGTAGAGAACGACACAGCACTCTGAGCACAAAACGATTTTATTTTGAAATCGATATGAGAAAAGGGTTCTCAACTGGGTATTGAGCCTACGACTAACCACAGCCAAAACGACTCAACAAAGAGAGAGACGAGGTAAACAACCTAAACACATCTATAGACACCCGAAACGACTCAAAACAAGAATCGAGACAAACAAAAAACACAACAAAACACAAGACTCAAATGTGCACAGGGAGCCTGTTTCTCCGGGTATTGTTTCCCACCCTTTCTCATTTGTGATTCTCACATCACTCTGGTACTCAATCTCTAGTTTTCTGAAAAAGCCCTTTTCTCACTTTTTCTCTCAATGCACATCTCTCTATTCTTCAATCTCTCTTATTTTTTATCCTTTCCTTGGGTGGTTGATGGATAAACAGAAAGTTGCGGGCTCTTGTCCCTAGCATTCCGCTAGATTCTTCTTCTTCCGCTCACAATAGTAAGCTTTCCCACAGAGGGGTTACGTTATAACTGGGTGTGTAGCAAATCTGCAGTTGACATCGATTGATGACGCCGTTGGCCAGCTCGGATGTGATCAGACCTGTCTAGATGAGGGAGTGGAATATCCTGATCCATTCCAGTTCGTGCTTCGCACTTAGGTTAATACCTCGCTGCTTGGAGGGTGAGAGAACTTTTAGCCCTTTGTTGTTAACTTCAGTTGTGCCCTTTTCTGGCAGGTAGAGTGCCATTTCTAGAAAGTATGTTGACAATGGGGAAAAAATAGAACATCTGACTCAACTGTGCCCCTAGCTCATCATTTTGACCATTTTTTATTTTTGACTTCCTGCTAAAACAATTTTGACCAACATGAGAGTTAGATTAACATGCTTGTTCGATTTTCTGATTTGAAATCATGCAAGTAAGGTTGTGAGCACTAAAAATTTTCTTTTTTCAGGTCCAAGAAATGGTCTAGTTTTGGAAAAATAGAATAATTTTCGAGAGAATAGTCAACTTCATTAAAAATCATCAAAAACTATTTTTACAAATGGCCACTACTTGACCAACAGGGAATTTACCCTTGAGATGCACAACCTCAGATCCAAAACAATGGAAAATTTCCCCTTGTCTGAATGACATCGCACGGAAACGGAAAGTTGCCCCTTGTTTGAATGGCACCACGGCACACTGTAATCAGTCCTCAAGGTGACGATCACAACCGAACTCTCGGATACAGAAATGACAAAGATGACCCATTCAATCTCATGGACAGGACAGTTGAATTAGAAGTGTTTATGGCTAGACTTCATAATGAAGTTGCCTACGTATCCCAAAGATGGGAATCAAGCCTTACGTAATTCGGTGTTAAGGTACACTCGAGTATTAACCTCTCGTTTTACGCTCTAACTTTTGCCAAGGCCACCCTTCCGAGTTTTCAACCTTGCGAGCTATGTTTTTCTTTTCTTTTCATTCTTTTCTTTTCTTTTTTTCATTTCTTTTGTTCTTTTCATTTTTTTTTCATTTTCTTCGTTTTTTTTTTCTTTGCTCTAACTTTTGCCTGGGTCGCCCTTCCGGGTTTTCGGTCCAGCGAGCCTCTTAAGGGTAAAAGTGTAACTTTGTCCATGTTGATCGATTTGAGATCTCAAAGCCATCTAAGTCTAGGAGAATGTCTGTTGTTCGATGATGATGTAGGAGTCTATCCAGCCGGGTCTGAATTGCCCCTAGTGTTGTGGATAGGAACTCGGTTGCCCTTCAGCAATACTTTCTTCTTTCCTCTCTTCTGGGATTTGGCATTCTTGCCGATCTTCGTTAGCTTGAGAAATGTCCCAATTTTTGACTCTTCAGGCACATCTGACATTTTTTTTTGTGCCCCTAGTTCAAGGGCTGCTTCTTATCCAGCTTTGCAAGCTTTCTTTGATCACATCCGATCTTATTGGTCTGATTTTCTTGCCCCTAGTTCGAGGGCTGCTTCGAATCTGGCCTGACGGGCCTGCTTTGATGGTTGACCATTGAACATTCTGAATCCAAGTTCAAGGTTTGAAAGCAAAAGGGGTCGAGTCTCGAGGCTGAGAGCGATCCTATGCTGCACAATCTCAAGAGCGATTCCACACAGGTGTTCACAGGATCGCGCAAAATATTTTTTTTGAAATCTTTTAAGAAAACGACTAATCGCTTGCGCTGAAGACAATACGGAACCAATCTGGATCAAGCCAGGATCCTTCTTAGTACTCACACTAACAAGCATGATCTCATTCATTAAGGGCTTAGCACGTCTCTCTTTCTCTCAATTGATCAAATTTTTGTAAATCCAAAGGAATTCCTCGCTCTTTGTTTTCATCACAGTGTTCAAAAATAGTTTTTTGAAAAACTTAAGTCAATGCAATAATTTCAAGGCACAGAAAAGTAAGTGAAAAGCACTGTCGTTTCATTCAAATTCCTGGCACAACTGGCTCAAGGCAAAAACAAACACAAAAGCGTGAAAATCACTGCTATTTTATTCAGATCTTCTGGTGCAACTGGCTCCATGGCAGAAACAGACTCAAAAGAAAACGAAGAGACAAACACAGAACAAGATAGTGATGTCCGAGGTAACACCCCCGGAATCACCCGACTCCAACGCAACAGGACTGACTCGATACAACAAGACAAACCCGACTAACTCAGTACAAAAAGGTTGACTCAATACAAAATAACAAGACTGACCCAATATCCAAGTCAGAATATAAAATAACTAGCATTCGTAAAATGCTCAAAACAGTGCGTGCCATATGCCACATTTTGAGTAAATCGAGCGCCATCCGCAGGTGGTTCATCCCCCGATCACATGGTCACATTATCCTTCACAAGTTCACTGATCAAGTGCAGATAGACTTTGCAAGACTGGTGCGGCGATGACCCTGTTGTCAAACAAATCTTGTACATCATAGCGCAGACGAAAGCAACTATCAGTGTCATGACCGGTTTGTTGATGGTAGGCACAGTACTTAGCCGAGTCATGCTTTAGAGGGAGAGGATCAGGTAGAGGCCGTTGTTCCAACGGTTTCAGATGTCCTTTCCTGAGTAGGACCCCTAGAGCTTTTGACAAAGGCATATAAAGTGGGGTGAAAACCCTCTTGCTTCGGGGTGGATATTTGGTTGTTTGTGAGCTAGTTCCGGACGCACCGGTGAATAAGGTGGCTGTTTTTGGTGTGGTGGTGGTGACCATGCCCACGTCTGAAGTTCTAGCAGCTGCATAACCACTGGTGGTCGCATTCGAACTACGGGTAAACGCCTTCCTGGGCTGCTTCTTCTCCTGGTCAATAAGGCACTGCTTCGTAGCGTCCTCAATCTGTACCCCAATCTCATGTAGGTCCGCAAAAGTGAGAAGGGGTAAGACGATCATTTTTTGTATCAGCCTAAGTTGGAGGTTGCGCACAACCATCCGTATTTAATCTATCTCGACCGACCTGGTGGTCATCATAGAAGCTTTGGCTCTCTAACTGGTTACGAAGTCAGAGAAGCCCTCTTTCGGATCTTGCCTCATTGTCTCAAGATCACGAGTTATGACCTCGATTTGCGTATTATAGGAGTGTTGAGCAATGAAGGCCTCAGCCATCTCTTCCCAGTTCTGTTTCACAGAGTTCTCCAATTTTGCAAACCAGATTGCGGCTATCCCAGACATGGTTCAGCCGAATAGTGACAGCTTCTGGGCTATAGTTAAACCCATTGGCCTCGAGATATCGGAAAACAGGTAGAGGTGCACCATTGGATCTCCAAAGCCATCGAAGCGGTCAATATGTGACATCTTGAATCGGTTCGACAATGTCACCGCTGAGTCAATGTATCCATCCCCTATGTCTGGAATGGAGTTAACGCCTTGAGCTCTTTTGAACAGTTTTTCTAGCTTACTCACTTTCAATGTTGTTGGATCCACCTCAAAGTCAGATGGTGAGTCCACTAGATTAGTCGATACTTTGGATAGCTAGGGTAGGATTAGGGGCAGAGCTGGCCCCGTTGGAACGTCTGTATTTTCCTGGACGTTTGCAGTCTCCCCGAGTGTTGGAACTCTAAGTGGGGACGGGGGTGGATGCGAAGCAGATGCTTTGGCTTGTTGTGGTTACTGTTGTTGCTGAAGTCTGGCAATAAGCTCTGTCTGTTGAGCGACAACCTCTACCTGATGCGCAGCAAACTCTGCCTGGCGAGCGGCATCCCGCTGCATAGCTTGCATGGTTTCTTGGAGCTGACGCATCATGTCCTCCATTTTAACTGTAAAGTATGAATCTGACTGAACAGGTTTGTATTCCCTCTCTGAGGTAAAAGCAGATATCTCAACCCAACTGCGCACAGGTGAGGTGGATAATGACCGCTGATCTGGTAGCTGTTGTACCGGTGATCTATGCCTGACTAGCCTTTTTGCCCTGCCTCTAGCGAAGGAACACTGATTGCCCTTGAACTGAATCTCTGACCTGACAAAGTCTATCAGCACAAGTCCAATGTACGAGGGGGGGATATCGGAGCCTTCTGAAGCTATGGTTCCAAGACTACCTTGCAAAAGAAGAAAACAGAGAGCATCTCGGCCTGATTTCACCAAAACGGACATGAGCACAATTGAATGATTGTGCTCTCTACTGAATTCTGCCCAAAATTCTGCCTGTAAACTGATACCCTCAGGTAAAATTGATTCCCCAAAATACTGATGCCCGCGGACCTGATACTCAGACTTGTAAACTGATACATGCATTCCTCTAGAGGCACACTCTAAAAGCAAACAGCAAGCGAGTGCCAAAACACCCCTATAGTGGGGTAGGGTTTCCCTATCCTATTTTGTCAGGAGCTAGGGTTTCACTACGCACACAGTGGTTTCAAACAACCTACAATCGGGTAAGCAACCTGTCCTAGCTTGGAATGGTCACTACAGATTCCAATATGCACTAGGTCGAATGGCCAAAAAGGGTGCCCCGGTAAAAATCGAGGCTTGTGTCACTGTAGTGGCAGAGCCCTTAACCAGTCAGCCTTATGGCACGCTTCTCAAAGCAAGCCTCCGGTAAACCGTTCAGGAATAGCACACAGCAAACACGGTGTCCTAGGCGCACCAATGCAAATGCAATGCAAAGAAACACATAAGTGTAGACAAAACAAGATATCATGAGTTCGAGTCGAGTTCTCTAAATCCCCAGCAGAGTCGCCAGAAACTGTAGACCGCCCGGAACTCCAGCTCCGCGAACGAGGGCGCGAATCGTTGTTCATAGCTACTACAGTTCGAACTGGTGTCACAGTTCTGAATCTAATCTCGCAAAGTGCAATGCAAGACTGATAAATCACCAAAGAGTCCAAATCCAACAAATGGTTTTGGAAAACTGATTTTTATAAAGAAGTGCCAAACATGAACTGCTTTACCAGATACAGAGTCGCCACCTAAATATTTTATTTTGAGAAAATTAAGGAAATCCTGACTCGTGTCTAAGGCTACGTGTCCGTTATTACCAAAGTTGCCTCGGCTCAAGAACTTGGGTACGAGAGGGAAAGGTCCTGAAATGAGCACCTCCGCTCGCCCTATCAAAAATCGGCCTCTACTAAGCATGATATGTTGTTTTTGAAAACACATGTGTTCTTATTCCGATTCATTAGCTAGCTTACTATGTGATGCGCACAACATACAAGTATAGACTAAACCACCCAATTTGGAACAAAACATCTCATGTTTGTTTGTTTGAAAATGGTTTGAAGTTGCTACTCGCAAGTAGGCTAAGACGCTGATTTTGCCACCCTCAAGTGGGCTTAGAAAACAATATGATTTACCACTCCGCAAAGTGGGCTTAAAACGCACATTTTGATGAATTGTTCCAATTAAAGCAATGAAGCCTTCATCCACAGGCATTCATGCAGTTAAACACTTAAGCAATTAGCCTCATGGCAAGCATGCTATACATGGCAACACTCACACGCACATGCAAGGATGCTAAAGCGTAAACACTCACAGTGTACTCCGAGCCAAAACAAAAGCTAGTTAGTAATCAATGCATGATCCTAGCTATGTCAAGAATGCCTAATGCAACACATGCAAAATGGAGCTAAAATAGACTCGGCTATTCTAAGATGGCATATGACATGCAGATTGATAACATGTATTCAAATTGGAATTGAAATACAATGCAGTTTGTATGATGCGCCGAGCCTGGTGCATGCAATACAGATGAATGAATGCAAACATGCAAGCATAAGGATGCTAATCGAAATATGCCCTAAAACTAACCATCAAAAGTGGTTTAAGTAAAAGGGAGAAAGAAATAGGGATTAGAAGACATGCATCACACACACGCACGCTTATTACAACAGTTATGCCCTCTCGACGGCGGGTCCGAATAATAAGCTAACTAGCTAATCTAAGCTAATTAAACTAATTATTACAAAACAAAACTAATTAACTAATTCTAGTTAACTAATTATTACAAAACAAGCAAATTAACTAACAAGTTAACTAACTAGTTATTGCAACACAAATTGAATAGTTAAGCGCATTAACTACTTAAGTACAAAACCAATACATTAGCTAGCTAAGCAAATCAGCTAAGTAAAGCAAATAGAAGGGGTCTCGGAGCGAGAAGCGCATGCATGCTCGGTCGCCTCGTTCGGAAATCCATCACGATGCCCCAACTTGCCTCTGTTTTCAATTGTTCTCAGAACACTATACAAAGCTCCAGATAGCTTTTGCTCCACCATGGGAACCTATAGGAAGGCTGCCGACCACTTGTTGGTGTTGCCAACCACTTGCCGACACCTATGTTTGCTGCAGACCGAAAAAAGTGGTCAACCAGCCACTTTTACTGGTCTGTCGACCACTTGTTGCTGCACTTCTCCAGTTTGCTGCAATAGAGAACAAGAAGGGGCATGGCAATGTATTTGCAAGATATGTGTGCACAACCACCCTCCCAATCATTTCATGATCTCAAGGGAGTGCGGTTCTTGACTCTCGGGTCACCAATCGCGCATCTCGATGCATGATGGCCAAAGAGGCAAGATTGCACGAATCAATGTAAATGAATGCACACATAACACATAAATGCTTTAACCTCTATCATGCACGATAAAGAGGGTCGGCGACCGAGAAATGAGGCATGTTTCATCACTTCAAGTATGAAATGTCCCTCGTTTTCCGTGTTTGGACTAATACCCAATCCAAACACATGCAATGTAACTCAAGCATACTAAACACAATGTAATGCATGCATACACAATGCAATGCAACATGAGCAACCTATCAATGCTAATAGCATACATACACAATGCAATGCAACATAAGCATGCAAACAACATGCAAGCAAACATGCTTAATGGACTTAAACCGAATATGGACGGACCTCAGTCATGTCAAAACAGTGGCCATAATGTTGAAATAAAGGCATGAAAGCAAGAGAAACGCATGCACATGTATTGGCTCACCAATTAGACATAAGAACACAACTCTTAAAAGTGTTCAAGGAGTGACAAATGTGGAAGTGTAACAACACTATAAGCACTGAAATTAGGTATGAAATGATGCCAAATCATTCAATCAACACAAGCAAGGCATGCAAGAGTCCTTAAGGAACAAAGCTACCAAGGAGGACTACTCTAGAGATATGCAATACATGGCACAAATGCATGAACCAAGTATGGACAGAGTTCAAATAGGTCTAAGCAAAGACCAAAACATACTGAGACGGGGGCTCAAATGTCTAAGCATGCATGCATACACACTAGGCCATAAGCAAGGCAACAATGCATAAGCCTTAAAAGCACGCAAAGGGTGAAAGAAGTGAGAGCGTGGCAATACTATATGCTCTGAAATGTCATGTGAAAGGATGCCAACTCATGTACATGATACAAATGAAGCATGCTATGGTGCCCAAAGCTCAAAGCTAGCAAGGCCAATTGCACTACAGCCATGCAATACATGAAGCATATGGAAAATACAACCCAAAACAGTCCTAGAGCATACTAAAATGATGCTAAAACATGTATGGAAGGAAGCCAAAATAAGCTAGCATGGTGAGCATGAAGCATGAAATATGCAAGGCCAAAAGGGAGGATCACACTACACTTACTAAGACCAAGCATGAGATGGCTTCGCCAACAAAAATCAGAGTTATATCATGGCAAAATAACCCCAAAAATACACTGAAATGATAGCTCGCAAGCTTAAGCATGAGGGCATACACAATGATTCATGTTTAAGGCATAAAGAACCAACCCTTCAAAGCATTGAAAAAGTGACAAATGTGAGGGCATGGCAATGAAACATGCTCTGAAATCACATAACATATGATGCCAAATCATGTAAATAGTCCAAGCAATGCATGCTAGTGGACTCACTACACAAAGCTAGTGAGCAAGATTGAACCATGGCTATACAAAAACAATGCATGCATGACCAAACCAACACAAATCAGACCTTAAGCATGGTAAAACATGGCCAAAAGCTTCTTGAAGTTGAGCCAAAAGCATGCTAGAATGATGGTCTAAAGCATGATACACATTAGGCTAGTGAATGGAATTGCACTACAAGTGCATGGAGGATGCAAGGGGCTATCAAACCAACCCAAAACAGGGTTATGGAATGCTCAAACAACACCAAAAACCTACTGAGATAGACTCAAAACATGCTAGAAAGACATGCTGCTTCATGAAGCACACAAAGCTAGTTTGTAAGGATTACACTACAAGTGTAAAAGACATGCAAGCGGTGACAAAACCAAGTCAAAATAGTGGTATGCCATGTCAAAATAACCCCAAAAACAAGTTGAGACTAAGCCAAAACAAGCTAAACAAACATGCTCAAACATGAGGCAAATGAAGCAAGTAACCAAAAACACAAGGAGAGCGGATGACCCTCTCCTATTTAAGGCCTCAAAACACAAGATTTACCACTGAAAATCCACTGGATTTCAGTGGTTAAAAGGCCAAGAAAAAGTGATCTCCAAGGCCTAAAGTGATGGTGTAAAACAAAGCCAAACAAGGCACAAGAGGGGGTAGACCACCCCCAACACAAAAGAGACCTCAAACAAACATTACAAGCATGCAAAATCAAAACTTTTTGCAGTAGAAAGATAGGCCTAAAACAACATGAAAGTAGGGCCAAAACCTTAATAAAAAACAAGGGATTAAGAGGTTAGAAGCTCACCCTTGTAGAACCATTTTAGAGCAACAACTCCAGCAGCTTTTTTTGATCAAAACCAGTCCAAAAACTCCAAAACCAACCTCAAGAAGCCTCAGCAACAAGAGTAAGGTGTTTGAGTGTGTGTTTGTGTGCAATAGTATGATGAAAATGCACTTTCAAGCACAAAAATGAGACAAAAAGGGAGATATAGAGATAGATGTATATCTATAGCTCAAGCCAACTTTTCTGAACCTGGAGAAAGGAGGGAGGGCCTCCCTCTTATAGAAAATCAAGCAAGAAGCTTGTTGAACACACTTGAGGCTCTAAGCCATCCCTCCATACACGTGTATGGAGGATGACTTCTGTGCCTTCTAGCTGTCACAGCTGGCAAGAAAAGATCTCCAGAAAGGTGATGGAAAGCTGTCGGCCACTTGAAGTGGTCGGCCAGTTACTTGTAGTGGTCGGCCGACCACCAAAAGTGGTCTGCCAGGGAATAAAGTGGTCAGCCATGGGGGGAGGTGGCCTGCACACTGAAAGCAAGCCGATGGTGTGGTGGCCGACCACTATTGGTGGTCTAAAGACTAAGAAAACCAGTTGGCTGACCAGAAAACTGGCTGGTAGGCAGGAAAAGTGGTCTCCAAGGAGAAGAACTGGTCTCCAACCCTCATTCCACCCTCCAGGCAAGGAAAACAAGGTTTGTGCCAAAAACAAACCAAAAAAGATGCAAAACAAGAGTCCGGGGGTCAAGGCGCGCAGCCGGAAGCCTCGAAAACTAGTCTACGGGCACCAAAAGCGGTCTACGAGGGAAAAGTAGTCTACGACTTCAAAAAGTGGTCTACGAGACCACAGTATCCCTCTAGACCAAGGCAACAAGGCATGGTTCAAAAACCAAGCCAAACGGAGAACGTTAAGCGGTCCCGAGACAAGGCGCGCGGCCGAAGGCTCCGAAAATCGAAAACTAGTCTCCAAGAAGAAAAAGTGGTCTAAGACCACGAAAAGTGGTCTACAAGACCTCTCCCTCCCTCCGGGGAAGACAAAACAAGGTTTGGTTCAAAACCAAACCAAAAGGGAAGCAAGACAAGGCGCTCGACCGAAGGCTCCAGAAACCGAAAACTGGCCTACCAGAGGGAAAAGTGGTCTATGGACCTCTCTCTCCCCCAGGCAAGGTCAACAAGGCTTGGTTCATAAACTGAACCAAAACACAAAGAGTTCAGAGGCCCGGAGGCAAGGCACTCAGTTGAAAACTCCGGAAACTTGAAACGAGCACAAACATGCACTATCACCAAGCGCTCAATCGATGACATCTGAGTCTTAAGGTCGGTCAAAAATTGGGTGTCTACACCCAGTGAATAATAACATAGTAAAAGGATTAAATGAATGATATCCCATATCAGATTCAGAAAACAAACTTCATAACAGAAACAGATTTATAATCATATTCTTATCCGAATCTTATACAGAAATTAGAGTTCATGCTTAATCATACATGGTGCATTTATTAGCGCTAACAGATCAAATACAGAGCATAATGAGTCATGCTTGCCAACTCAAATAAGAAACCTCCGGTACCGGGAACTTGTAACGTACTTGAGCCATGGTATTGTTACTCTCGGACGAGCGCCATAAGACCACGGTATTCTTATCCTCAGGCAAGGGCCATGAAACCACAGTATTATTACCCCCGAGCAAAGGCTTTGTGCTCATAGACCGTGATATTGTTACCCTCAAACAAGGGCCTTATGCCAAGGATGCTACGAATACTTGCCAAAAATTGGACAATCATTCATTGTACAGAACATAACATGTCAGAAAACAGATCTTATTTCATCATACAGAAAATAAATAAAGTTGAATATAGTTTTACTAAGTTATTACTCACAGATGGCTCCAAAGCAGACAGATAGAGCAAACAAATCAAATAACTTGCGGCATGTGACCTACACAGATACAGAACGAATACATACTGAATTTCACATCCGGAAGTATTAACTTAGTTCTTTCTTATCTTGGTGTGTTTCTACTTTTTATCCTCATTATTATGTCTTAACCATAGTCTAGGAATGCCTAGGATGCAATGTGGATGCCAAAATGCACTTTGAAATACTTAACAAAATTTGCTAACAACAGGGCCTTCGCTCGAGCGCAACTTCTTTCGCTCAAGCGGAGACTCAAAAATGTGAGTGGTTGCTCGAGCGCAACTTCCTTTGCTCGAGTGGTCTGTAAACTCTACAAAAGTATTGGTTATGTGAATTTTCTGCTCAACGGTTGCTCGAGCGTGAGACTGAGGTCTTCGCTCGAGCGCAACTCTTGTTACTCAAGCCGTCTGCTAAAATTGTAAACTTCTGGAAGCATGCATTTTATGCTCGAGCCAATTTTTGGTCGCTCGTGGAAAAGTGCAAAATACAGTGTTGTCGCTCAAACGCAGGTTTTGTCGCTTAAACGGAGAGATAAAATCTGAAATTTCAGATTGCTCTACCAAGTTCAAAACTCGAATTAAACACATCAAAACTCATCCTTTTGGGCCAAAACTCAAGAAAACATGTAGAAAGTTGTAGAATATCAGGAATTGAAGGTCATTTCGCAAAATCAAGGTCCAAAAGCATGTCAATTGTATAAACTCAAGCTTGAAATGTTGAAAACAAAGCATGTATGTAATTTCTTGACTTCAAAGCTTCCAAATCATGATCAAATAAGACAACTTGATAGAGAACATGATGAATTCTCAAAGCTATGGTAGACTTGGTGCATGCATGTGAGAATTCTTAACAATTAAGCTCAAAATGAAAGAAAATGTGCATGCATGCATGGTATGTTTTTCCATCCTGCTTCACTAGTTCAAATCTTGCATGACTCAACTAAATTCTCTTGAATTCATAGTCTAGACATCATAAATATATAATTCAATGGTGGAATTCTTACCTCAACTTCTCAATTAAGCTCTACTTAGTGAATTCACTAAGGTTCCAAACCAATTTCCTTGAATTCCCTAGCTATCCTTACTTGAACTCAAATCCCTCTCTCTCTCTCTCTCTCTCTCTCTCTCTCTCTCACATTTTGCTTGCTCAAGATGGGGGAATAAGAGTGTGTAGTTGAGTGTCTTGAGTCAAATAAGCCTTATATAGGCTTGATTAAGAGTTGGCTAATTAAACTTTAATTAATCTAAGCAATGACCATTAATTTATTCTAATTTAATTCGTTCCGAATCGACTTTCAATTCAACTTATGATAAAATTCTAAAAATTCCAAATACCATATAAATCAAGTCAATTTCATGATCAAATGCCGATAAGGCCTTCAATTCGTAGAACAAAACGGAAACACAAACAGATATTTCTACGATAGACAGATAGAAACACAAATAATGCAATACACATGCAATTAATTCAAAATTTCCTCTTAATTATTCATTAGGCATAACTAATCATGGTTTATCGACTAATCATAGGTCGGGGTTATTACAGTCTTCCCCCCCTTAAAGAGTTTGGTCCTCCAAACTCGAATTACCTTCATTTTGGAAGAATAGTAGGTCCAAAGGAAACAAATCAGGGTATCTTCTCATCATACCTTCCTCCATCTCCCAAGTTGCATTGGTTTCTCGGTGGTTTTGCTAATCAACTTTTACCAACGGTATTTCTTTATTCCTTAATCTTTTAATTCGACGGTTCACAATCTGAATTAGCCTCTCTTCGCACGTATAGTCATCTTTCAAGAGCACATGAGTTAGTTTAATCACATAGAACGAATCTCCCAAGTATTCCCGCAGCATTGAGACATGAAAAACATTATGCATATGTTCCATGATCGGTGGTAAGGCTACCTAATACGTCACTGGATTGATCTTTTCAAGGATTTCGTAGGGCCGAACATATCTCGGTGCCAATTTGCCTTTCACTCCAAACCGCGTTTGCCCTTTCATAGGAGTTACTTTGATGAATACATGGTCTCGATTTCATATTCTCGATCTCTTCTTCGGACGTCCACATAACTCTTTTGACAGCTTTGTGCAGTTTTCAATCTTTGTTGAATAAATTTCACGTTTTCAGTCGTTTCTTGCACAAGTTCCGGTCCCAACAAAGGTCTGTCACCTACATTGGCCCAACATATTGGAGAACAGCATTTGCTACCGTATAAAGCTTCATAAGGAGCCATACCGATACTCGAATGGTAGCTATTATTATACACAAACTCGGTCAATGGTAAGTAGGTCTCCTAATTGCCTTCGAAATCTAGGGTACGCATTCTGAGCATATCCTCTAAAGTCTGTATTGTTCTTTCTGATTGGCCGTCTGTTTGTGGATGATAAGCACTACTTAGTCTTAGTTCGATCCCTAAAGCCTGTTGTAAACTCTGCCAGAATCTCGAAGTAAACTTGGGATCTCTGTCAGATACAATAGATACTAGCACACCATGTAATCTCACAATCTCATTAACATACACGTTAGCCAACTTATCCGCATTATATAAAGATTTGGCAAGCAAAAAGTGGACAGATTTAGTTAAACGATCAATGATAACCCAAATAGAATCCATACCTCAGGAAGAGCGAGGGAATTCCATAATAAAGTCCATGGTAATATGCTCACATTTCCATTTCGGTATTGGAAGTGGTTGAAGTAGTCCAGCAGGTCGTTGATGTTCAATTTTAACTTGTTGGCAATACAAACATCTGGCTACAAAATCAGCACTGCTTTTCTTCATGCCAGGCCACCAGAAATTCTATTTTAGATCCTTGTACATTTTTGTGTTACCTGGATACATAGCAAATTTCGAACTGTGAGCCTCAGTCATGACACGTTTCCTCAAGTCAGCATGATCCAGTACACAAAGTCTATTCTGAAATCTCAACACATTATCATCATACACAAATCCTAGCCTCGGTTTTGAGTCGAAGTCATCAACAATCTTCTTTAAAAACTCATTATCAAGCTGTTTCTCTTTAATTTCTTCAATGATTGCAAGTTAAGCGAAAATTGTGGCTAAGATCCCGCCTTGTTCACGTAATACAATTTCAATCTTATTCTTTTGCAAGTCACGTAACAACTCTTTCTGACCTGTGAGCAAACATGACAAATTCCCGATTGATTTTCTACTCAATGCATATGCAACGATATTGGCTTTCCCCGGATGATACAAAATCTACAAACCATAATCCTTTATCAATTCCAGCCATCTTCTCTATATCATGTTCAGTTCCTTTTGGGTAAAGAAATATTTCAAGCTTTTGTGATCAATATACACCTCACAAGTCACTCCATACAAGTAATGGCGCCAAATTTTCAAAGCGAAAATCATAGCTATAAGTTCAAGGTCGTGGGTCAGATAGTTCTTTTCATGTGGTCAAAGTTGCTGAGAAGCATAAGATTTCACCTTCCCATTTTGCATTAGCACACACCCCAAACCTTTGTACAAAACATCACCATAAATTTGAAATCCATCAGTACCATTAGGCAAAGTCAAAATTGGTGCTGTTACTAACCTGATCTTCAACTCTTGGAAGGTTAACTCTCTTTGATCATTCCAATCAAATAATACATTTTTCTGTGTTAACTGTGCTAATGGCATGACAAGTTTAGAGAAGTCTTTCACAAATCTACAGTAATAGCCAACAAGTCCCAGAAAGTTTCTGATTTCTGTCACATTAGTTGGTCTTGGCCAGTCTACAATGGCCTCAATTTTCTATGGATCCACTGATATGCGGTCTTTATTGATTACATGTCCTAGAAATGCTACACTGTGAAGCCAAAACTCACATTTGGAAAGTTTTGCATACAATTTCTTCTCTCTCAAAATCTGTAAGACAGTTCTCAGATGGCTTTCATGTTCTTCCCTGCTTTTGGAGTAAATCAGTATATTATCAATAAATACAACAATAAATGCATCAAGAAATTGTTTGAAAATCCGATTCATTAGGTCCATAAACGCTTCAAGTGCATTTGTTACCCCAAATGGCATTACCAAAAATTCGTAGTGCCCATATCTAGTTCTGAATGCAGTTTTCCCTATGTCTTCTGCCTTAACTTTTAACTGGTGATACCCGGATCTAAGGTCTATCTTAGAGAACACTTGTGCTCCCTATAGTTGGTCAAATAGGTCATCTATTCGAGGTAGTGGGTATTTATTCTTGATAGTCACTTTGTTCAACTCTCGATAGTCTATATATAACCTCAAAGATCCATCTTTCTTTTTGACGAACAAAACTGGAGCACTCCATGGTAAAGTGCTCTGGCGAACAAACTTCTTGTCTAACAGTTCCTGAAATTGAGTTTTTAATTCTTTCAATTCAGAAGTCAACATTTTATATGGGGTTTTGGAAATCGATTGTGTTTCGAGTACAACATCAATAGTAAACTCGATTTCTTTATCAATTAAGTCCATAGGAAAATCATTTGGAAATACATCAGGAAATTCATTTACTACAGAGATATTCTCTACAGTAGGACTATTAGAGGTCACAGTCAGAACACAACACATATACCCTCTGCATCCTTTCTTAAGAAGTTTAATAACCTTCATGGCAGAAATCAAGTATGGAGGAGGAACTACCCCATTCCCAATAAACTCATACTCAGATAATCCAGGTGAACGGAATATAAAAAACTTATTCACACAATCAATAGTTGCACAGTACTTCGTTAATCAGTCCATACCCAATATGCAGTCAAAATGATCAATTCCCAAAGACAATAAATCAACATACAACGTCATATTACCAATCACAATATCACATGCTGGATAAACATATGCACATGCCATAGAACCCCCAGATAGCGTAGATACAGACAACAAATAAATCATAGGTTCTAGTGGTCTAGTTAATTTCCAAGAAAAAACAAGGGATACAAAGGAATGCGTGGAACCAGAGTCTATCAACACATAGGCATTCTGAGCACAAATAAAAATTATACCTGACACCACTGATTTCGTATTTTGCACATCGCCAGGCACTAGTGTAAATACTCGACCTTGCCTCAAAGTTTCTCTCCCGGTATTGGCTCTCACATTTGTTCTTGGTGTAGGGGTGGATCTAGCAGAACTTGCCGTAGGATGGGTAGCATTGTCAAATCTCATCGGACAATCTCTAATCATGTGGCTAGTGTTGCCACAGTGAAAACAAGTGCCAAATGCACGGTGACATGTGCATTTATGCTTCCTTTCACATTTTGAACAAACTGGCATAGACACACTGCTTCGGCTTGAGCTGCTTGAGGATCTAGTATTTTGCTTTTTGTGAATAAAGAATGACCGGCCCTTCCGAAAATTAGTTCTAGGTCTTTTACTTCTCAATTTTATTGTTTGCGCTTTGGCTTGTTTCATTGCTACCAGGGTGGGCTCTGCCATCAGCGCTCTGTCCAATACCTCCACATATGTAAGCATTTTCAGGACGCCTACTTGATCAAATATATCCAAATCAAGCCCCCTTCAAATTTCTGAGCCATTTTGTAATCTGTGTCGACCATATGAGGAGAAAATCTGGCCAACTCAGTAAACTTAGCCTCATACTCGGCTACGGATATCTTGCCTTGCTTAAGTTCTTGAAACTCTGATACCTTTTGGTCCCAGAATTATTGAGGAAAGTACTTGTCGTAGAAGATCTCGTTGAATTAAGTCCATGTCATGTTCCCATTATTAACTCGAATTAATAACCACCATCTTCGAGCTTCATCTTTTAGGATATAGGTGGCAAATAGAACTTTCTGAGTCTCGGAACAGGGAAACACTTCAAATAATTTCTCCATTTTTAGTAACCATGTCTCTGCCTTTAAGGGTTCAATACCACCCAAGAAAGTCGGCGGTTTCATCTTCATGAACTTCTGAGTTAAATTTATAATATCATTGTTATGCGACTCAACTTGGACTGGAGAAGGTAGAGGTTGTTGTCTTTGCTACTGTATCATTGCTTCAGTTATGGCTGCGAGCATTTGTTCCATTCGACTCATCCGAGCCTCAGAAGATTCAGCTAATCCATCACTTATTGTATTTTCTATTACTATTGGTAAACAGGACAATAATAAACATAAGCATAATAGTCTTGTTCTCAGTGTTCAATTCCAAATCAATTTGATTTACATTAATTCATATGTGTTCACATCAATTCAGTTTAGTTCATGTATGTCCTCATAGTTCACATACCCACACATGCAGAGGGAATGCTCCTAGTTCTTTTATAGGACATCATATAGCTTACATGGACTTGTGCGTGTGGTAGAACACATGTTCTGATGCCACCATGTCACAATCCAAACCCGCCCCTATAAGTTTAGTATCGTAATCGGCCAGTAATTCTTGGATTACCAAAGGCCTCTGATCTGAATATCATAAAAAAGAAGGGGCTGCAGAAGCAAATATACAAAATGTAATGTCCATAGAGCTGTGTAAACATACATGGGACAGAAAATTTAAAACTTATATATATTATATATGTTGTCAAACTTCTATATGTCAAGCTTCACCATACAGATAGCATTATAAGGGACTTAGTCCTATGTACATATATCCAAAAACAAATAAAGACCAAAACATCCTTAACATAAGCCACAAAACTTGACTTCTTCCAACGAGAACCTCTTTGGGAGGTATAAAAGGCTGGTTCACAAAACTCAACTCTAGGTTATCAACTCAGGGCCTAGTCACAACCATGATCACCTACATACATAATATAAATAGTGAGTGGAAACCCAGTGAATAATAGCATAGTAAAGGGGTTAAATGAATGATGTCCTATATTAGATTCAGAAAACAAACTTCATAACAGAAACAAATTCATAATCATATTCTTATTCGAATCTTACACAGAAATTAGAGTTTATGCTTAATCATACATGGTACATCCATTAGTGCTGACAGATCAAATACAGAGCATAATAGGTCATGTTTGCTAGTTCTAATAAGGAACCACCGGTACCGGGAACTTGTAACATACTTAAGCCATGATATTGTTACCCCCGGGCGAGGGCCATAAGACCACAGTATTCTTATCCCCGGGCAAGGGCCATGAAACCACGGTATTATTACCCTCGGATAAGGGCCTTGTGCTCATAGACCAAAGTATTGTTACCTTCGAGCAAGGGTCTTGTGCCAAGGATGTTACGAATACTTGTCAGAAATTGGACAATCATTCATTGTACAAAACATAACATATCAGAAAACAGATCTTATTTCATCATACAAAAAATAAATAAAATTGAACATAGTTTTACTAAGTTATTAGTCACAGATGGCTCCAAAGCAGACAGATAGAGCAGACAAATCAGATAACTTGTGACGCGTGACCTACACAGATACAGAACGAATACGTACTGAATTTCACACCTGGAAGTATTAACTTAGTTCTTTCTTATCTTAGTGTGTTTCTACTTCTTATCCTCATTATTATGTCTTTATCATGGTCTTGGAATACCTAGGATGCAATGTGGATGCCAAAATGCACTTTGAAACACTTAACAAAATTTGTTGAAAACAGGGCCTTCACTCAAGCGCAACTTCCTTCGCTCGAGCGGAGGCTCAAAAATGTGAGCGGTCGCTCGAGCGTAACTTCCTTCACCTAAGCGGTCAGTAAACTCTGCAAAAGTACTGGTTGTGTGAAATTTCCGCTCGACAGTCACTCGAGTGTGAGACTAAGGTCTTCGCTCGAGCATAACTTTTGTTGCTCAAGCGGTCTGCAAAAATTGCGAACTTCTGGAAGCATGCATTTTACGCTCGAGCCAACTTTTGGTCACTTGAGCGAAAGTGCAAAATACAGTGTGGTCGGTCGAGCGTAGGTTCTGTCGCTCAAGCGGAGAGACGGAATTTGAAATTTCCAGATTGCTCTACTAAGCTTAAAACTCAAATTAAACACATCAAAACTCATCCTCTTGGGCCAAAACTCAAGAAAGCATGTAGAAACTTGTAGAATATCAGGAATTGAAGGTCATTAGCAAAATCAAGGCCCAAAAGCATGTCAATTGTACAAACTCAAGCTTAAAATGTTGAAAACAAAGCATGTATGCAATTTATTGACTTCAAAGCTTCCAAATTATGATCAAATAAGACAACTTGATGAGAACATGATGAATTCTCAAAACTATGGTAGACTCGGTGCATGCATGTGAGAATTCTTAACAATTAAGCTCAAAATGAAAGAAAATGGTCATGCATGCATTGTATGTTCTTCCATCCTACTTCACTAGTTCAAATCGTGCATGACTCAACTAAATTCTCTTGAATTCATGGTTTAGACGTCATAAATATACAATTCAATGGTGGAATTCTTACTTCAACTTCTCAATTAAGCTCTACTTGGTGAGTTCATTAAGGTTCCAAGCCAATTTCCTTGAATTCCCTAGCTATCCTTGCTTGAACTCAAATCTCTCCTCTTACTCTTTTTCTCTCACACGTTTTGCTTGCTCAAGATGGGGGATAGAGAGTTTTGTAGTTGAGTGTCTTGAGTCAAATAAGCCTTATATAGACTTGATTAAGAGTCGGCTAATTAAACTTTAATTAATCTAAGCAATGACCATTAATTTATTCTAATTTAATTCGTTCCGAATCGACTTTCAATTCAACTTACAATAAAATTCTAAAAATTTCAAATACCACATAAATCAAGTCGATTTCATGATCGAATGCCAATAAGGCCCTTAATTCGCAGAACAAAACAGAAACACAAACAAATATTTTTACGATAGACAGATAGAAACACAAATAATGCAATACACATGCAATTAATTCAAAATTTCCTCTTAATTATTCATTAGGCATAAGTAATCATGATTTATCAACTAATCATAGGTCGGGATTGTTGCAGGAGTGATCTCTAATATCGTCTCAGTAATCTCCTGTAGAAACAAATTTACCATCCACACACATAATTCAAACTAAAAATAAAATATTTTATCTTGAAATTAAATATTTTTACCTCACTTTCATATTGCGAACCAAACATAAAAATTTTCTTAAAATGTTGGTGGAAGTAGCCAAAGTAACCGTTCAACCTCATAGAACCATTTCTAAAACTGAAAAGGAGTCAACTTGTTGGGGGCATGTTAGTTCCCCTAGCATCGTGGTATATGCTTTTGCAAGCAAATCTCAGTGGGAAAAATACTTCAAGTACAAACTTAGGCCCTATTTGTTTTTAGAGGTAGAATGGAGGGGATTCATAGTGAGGGGATTAAGTAAAATTGCGTTTGTTTTGAAGATAGTTGTTAGTGTAAGAATTGTTAAATTATTTTTATATAAAATAATAAAACAAATATAAAAAATTAAACATTAATATTTATAAAAAAAATTTCCAATATATAACAAATAAAAAAAATAAAAAAAATTTCTAATCCCCTCACTATTTTTCTAATACCATCTCCCCAACCTCCATCTCAATCCCCTCCCCAACCTCCATCTATATCACCTCCACCATCCTAATTCCCTCCCCAACTCTACAAATAAACATAACATTAAATAACACCTCCACCATTCTAATCCCCTTCCATCTACTTAATCCAAAACAAACGGGCCCTTAAGTCCTGTTTAGAGATATCACTTTTTAATGTAAAAGTTAAAAAGTCATTAAAAAGTTAAAAATCTAATAAATTATACAAAAAAAATTCAAAAATTTTCTTTTCTCTCTGTTTTTTTCACATCTTTTCATAAAAAATTAAAAAATCATCACAAATATATTAATTTTTTATCTAATATTTTAACTGAAAAATTAAAAAATTATTAAAATAGTTTGTTCCCAAACGAAGCCTCATTCTCAAACCTATCATTTAACATCTCACAAACAGCAATGATTACCCATTCTTCAGTGATTTGATTGAATGAATTGTAAAAAAAAAAACACACACACACAAAATCAAAACAAAAACAAAAACTAATTAATTAATTAATTAATTAAATTCTTTTGAATATATGTCATGGTAAACCATGATTGTTTTTATGTTTAAGAAGAATATGTTAAATCAAAGAAAAATGTTAGAAATCATAAATATTTTACTAATATTTTTATCAAATGTCTTATATGAATGTGGGATTCCCACCACGTGAGTTTCATGTGGATCCTACACCCATATAAGATGTTTGGTAAAAATATTGATAAAATATTTAGATCTCTAACATTACTCTAAATCAAATTGCCATTAATCTCAATCTATCATCAGTAAAATTCAAATTATGAAAATAGTTCCTTTGTATATAGGATAAGAGGGTATATATCTAATCCTTTCTAGATTTTGCAGTGATTAGAGTTGTGGATAAACAAATTTAAAGTCTGTGGTCTCTGATTCTATGCTGTGAAAATTTGTCTACAAACAAAATGGTTTGTAAATATATCTACCTTATGCTCTTTTGCTTTTTTAAAAAAATAAAATAAAATAAAATAAAATAAAGAAAGAAAGAAAAATAAATAAATCAAATTATTTGTTTTCAATTAATTTAGGTGACAAAAGCGGGAAAAAAAACAAACTTTTTTTAATCAAAATCTAGCCTGTTTCGCTAGTGTTAAAAAAGGCGCCCTTTTTTTTTCTTTATAGTTTTTTTATAAAAAAATTTTAAAAACTTTTTTAGTCCTTATAGTAAAGAAAGATCTTTTTTTTTTAAAAAAAAAAAAGAAAAAAAAAAGTCTCCACTTGAGCTTTCCCAATAGCAAAGAGTAACTTTTTTAATTTTTGATAACCACATCAACTTTTTTAACAATAATTTTATCCTATGAAATAAAGGAGAAATTACTGGTAAATTTCAAATTAGGGAATGATGATCCATTTAGTCTTCTATTTTTTTCTTATGAACCATTTGGTCCTATTTAATTGGTAAGGAATATTTTCCTTCGAATTGGCATGAGTGGAGTTTATATATTTACACTTGTTACGATTTTGGTGAATTCTTTTTTGCTCATTTGTATGTAATGATTGAGAGAGTAACGTTTTATATTTCCATTTTTGTGTGTTTGATTTTTGTAGAGTGATATACGATGGATGGGTTTCAATTGCTAATATTGTTTTCTTGTAACATGAGAATTAATTTTGTTTTTTCTGGAAAACATCACGATGTACTACATTACACACTAAGGATATTATGATGTGTCCAACATAAATCACAAACATTACGAACTGAAAGACCATACAGCAAGACACACACTTATAGTACACAACATATGTCACGACCCAAACCCTCCCCTAAAAGTTTGGCATCGTAATCGGCCAATAATCCGTGATTACCAAAGGCCTAACTGTATAAATCAAACAAACGGGGCTAGCGGGTGCAAAGATATAAGTGCTTTCAAAAGGGTGCTCATTGGACCACCTATGTGCTTCGACAGATAGGAACCTCGCTATGAGGCACAAAAGGTAGCTTGACCAAAATGGAGGCGAGATCGCTATCACTATGTCCCCTCCTGAACCGGATCACCTACATATATATATATATATGAAAACGTGAGCTAAAGCCTAGTGAATAACAAATGTGTAAAGGGTTTTAAATGATGATCATGATGTAAGGCAAATCACAAACTGAACAGATTCTTACCTTATACAAAAAGCATAAAAGTACATGTGGTACATCCCATAGCAAGCTAATACAGGCAATCTAGAAGACCGAACAGGCAGTCATAATAACCGGTACGTAGATATGATGGTTATCAACATAATAAACAGGAGTTCTAGGAGTTGAAACTGACAGAGATCTCTGTAATCATGTAAACAGGTGCTAAGGATGCCACGATATACAATGTAAGAAAAATAGGATTATCATTCATAAACATAAGAAAAAACACGTCAAATAGAGTATAATATAAAGTAGGAAAGAAATATGTTAAGTTAAACATATCTTTACAACATTGTTACTCACAATTGGCTCCGTAATGCACGTGACTGGGATATGGCGTTTGACCTACATAGACAGATATAAGTGTAGCACACTTAATTTGCTATACAATCAACTAATTATTTTCATTATTCAAGAATTGGTCTTTTATTCTCTTTTAATGCCCATGCAATGAAAATGTATGTCAAATATGGATGCGAATCACGCTAACGGAGGCTCGGAAGTAGGGTAAACGATGCAGAAAAATGAAACCGAGACTGCCAAACAGCCGCACGTGCGAGACTCTCACCGCACGTGCGCCGCACATGCTCTAGCAAGTGCAATTTATGTAGAATGCTCCAACATTTCCCCTATTCTTCGCACGTGCAGCCCTACCTGCCGCACGTGCGGTCACCCCTGCCGCACGTGAGGTTCTGTGTGTCTAAAATCGAAAATTCTACTCTGTTTTTGGTGAGCTCTCCCTCTTCAAAACTCAAACCCAATTTGACTAAATCAAAGCCCAAAAGTTATCAAACATGGTGTATAGACAAATACCAAGTTCAAACCAAGAATAGAACTTTAAATTCAAACCCAAGTCCCACAATCACATGAACAACTTTAAAGTTGAGAAGAAAACAAAACCTATGCATATGGGAATTCTATGTTTCAACAAAACCATGGAAATCTAACTTAAAATCATGCAAGACCAAGTAGGTGAGCTTTATTCATGCCAAGATTTGGAGAATTCCTCTTGTTAGGGTTTGTAACACAAATTACACTACTCAATCCCTCATTCTCTCCTTAAATTCTATGAGTTCAAGATGAAAATTATTCTCATGCAAGAAATCAGGAAGAATTCTTATCTCAATGAATTAATTTAGTGAAGTTGCTTCAAGTTCTCTTCTTCTCCCTTTCTTTCTCTTCTTCTCTCCTTGTTCTCTAGAACTCTCCCTCTCAGATTCTCTCTCTCTCTCTCTCTCTCTCTCTCTCTCTCTTATTTGAGTTCACATAGATATAAAAATTATCTAATTTTACTTAACGTGAATTAATAAAATTAGAACCACATCACTTGAATTAATTATCTAATTAATTAAATTATTTCTTACTAGCACCTAAGTTAGCTGAACCCTACTTTAAAGGGAATTAGGCTCTACCCACCTAGTCCATTAGTTAATTGGCAACCTTACAATTTAATGAATCAGACAGGTCTTTTTCACAATTAATGTATTTGTCAAACAAAGCATGGTGCACATAACACATAAATAAACATAGAACACGAAGAAACACAGAATTAAAATTAACCATAAAATTAACGGCTAATTAAGAGGCAGGTGTTACAACATATTTCCACATTGAACATATTGGTACGACACACAGGAAACATAACCACGTACCTACCGATCTCACTCTAAAACCAACATGCACAACCAATGTCGGGACGCAAAACCTCGTTGTTTGCATTGGATGGATGATGTTAACAACACCCACATGTATAAATTACCACAACAATAGAATGCATATTCTACATCCAAAAAGGGCATTATTCCAACTATAAATACACACAACAATATCATCATACCCTTCCACCATAAACTAATAGATAACTCTGATTATTAACATTCAATACATAACACCATAACATTAAAACCATACGAACATCACCTCTAATCATACACATTCAATGTGCGTGAATTGTCATATATCAAAATCATAATGTTAAATTTACCCCAAATCTCACATTGCACATTATATCAACCAATTAGGGCATGCAACGACAACTCAAACCATAAAACCAAAATCGAATACAAATAAAAGGTAACAAATTGCAGCACACATCAACAATTAAAGTGTCAAACATTACACACTTTTGCCTTTCATTGAAAACATTTGAAATTACGGCAATGGTGTAATCGGCGTATACGACGACGAACACTATCCACTATGTCTGTATGTATGTCTCCAGAGACGACAACATCAAACCCTCACCGGCTGAGATTGATCAGTTATTGTTGAAGGTGATCCGTCGGCAAAGAGATTCCTCCAATTAGGGTTTCAATCAAAAACACAAATGTGGAATTTGTGGGAACAACTTTTCGGAAAACCCTCAATCACATAGTGTTCCAATCCCCTAACATAGAAATGTTTTAATGTGAGAATGTTTCTTGACAATGTTTCCATATGCAGATCAAACATTCAATCAAAAAGAGGGAAACGAAAAAATGCCTATAGTGCTCTTTATGTCCACAAATGTAATTTCACCCACAACAAAATTTCCCATTTAGCCCCATTAAACGCATAAAAACGTAAATGGAAGATGACAAATGTGTCAATCTGATTGTTTTAGGACCTTTTGGTTTAACAAAAAATCTTTTGGTTTAATAAAAAAAAAAAGGCAAGACTAATTACTGCACAAGTTCATAAACTTGGATTTATTGGTGCTTCACCCTTAAATAAATAAATAAATAGCTAATAAAAACACAATTGCCAAACCAACCTTCAAGAATCTTATAGCCAACTACAAAACTTGGATGGTAGAAACTTTATACAGACACACATATATATTGTCACCCTATGCCAAATGAGATGCAGTGGATGATTACATTATCATTTTTTGGGTGAATAATTCACTACAAAAAAATTGACTTTTTGCGACGGTAAAATACCGTCGCTAATACTCCTAATGCCGTCGCTAATACTTTTTGCAACGGCAAAATGACTTTTTGCGACGGCAAGAGGGTGGTCGCAACTGCAGGGGTTGCAAAAGAGTTTTTGCGACGGTAAGTGCCGTCGCTAATGTTTTGCGACGGCATTTTTTACCTTTTTGCGATAAGTAATTTTTTTTAATTTCTAGACACACCTAACATAAATACAGCTAAAAATTTTAAAAATTGTAAAAAAAAATCTTTTAAAAATTCACTAAATACCAAAAATACAATAATTCAATACATTTTTTTTTGTATTTTTATGTATTTATTAATTTTTAAAAATATTTTTTCATAAATTTTTTATTTTTTAGATACATCTAAGTAAGGTGCATCTTAAAAAAATATTTAAAATTTAAAAAATATTCACTAAAAACAAAAAACAAAAAAACCCGAAAGTCACTTTTTTGTGACGGCAGAAAATGCCGTCTAAAAAAAGCAGAGTATTTGCGACGGCACCATTTGCCGTCTCAAAAAAGCAGAGCATTTGCGACGGCACAAATTTGCCGTCTCAAAAAAGTAGAGTATTTGTGACGGCAGAAAATACCGTCGCAAATGCTCTTATTTTTTGAGACGGCAAATTGTGTCGTCGCAAATGCTCTGCTTTTTTGAGACGGCAAATGGTGCCGTCGCAAATACTCTGCTTTTTTTAGACGGCATTTTCTGCCGTCGCAAAAAGTGACTTTTTGAGACAGCAAGTGTGCCGTCGCAAATAGTCCCGTCTCATATACCCACTTTTCTTGTAGTGATTACAATATCATTTGATCAAAAAACAATTCATACAGTGCTATTCTGCTCTTAAAAACAAAGCATTTGATCCTAAAAAAACAAAAAAAAACAAAAAAAAAAAACAAAACAAAAAATTACTTCAAAAGAAAATTACCAAACAAGCCCTTAAGAATCTTATATCCCAATGACATACAGTAGATGATTACAAATTTACAATTGTTTGATAAAAAGACAATTCATACAATGCTACTCTTGCACTCAAAATAAATAAAAGGTTTCATTCTAATACGCAATCTGGGAAACTACTTGAAATGTAGCACCATTCTGGGTAATGCTGGAAGGAGAGGGAAAATGCTGGGCGGGGAAGGGGGAAATTACCACCTTACCCCTGGCTCTTCCAGTTTCCAAATATCGAAAAGCTTCAATAACATTAGAAAAATTATATGGACCAGTTGGATCAATCACCGCCTTGAGTTTTCCACTCTCCAAATACGGCCTAAGCTTCTCCAAGTTATCCCCAGAAACCGTCAAGCCTGAATAAGTTGCTTTTGGATTTGATGGAGGCCACGTTATGTCGATGATTGGTGCGTCATCCTTAGCCACCACAAATGAATTTTCAGTGTCACCTGAAGATTTTCGAATAACATTTAACAAGTCACATAATTTCATATATACAAATTTGTGTACGAAAACTAAAGTAAGAATCATAAGTCAAAGTAGGATATTTTGGAGAAGCTTTCTTTTACATAGTCCAGCCCTGCTTTAACAGGAGTCTCATGCATTGTGTCGCTCTGTTATTTTGTTAAATATAGCCCTTCTTCCCGGAGAGGACCTAATCAATTCTTTAACCTGAATCAAATTACCCATTTGACCTTTACGCTTCGTTTGGTGATTGGGAAGCAAAGGAACTGAAAAGTGAAAAATTAGACAAATTTAGAATTTGGAATTTTCTCCCTTCCTTTGATTTTCCTCTCTTTTCCTTGGAAAAAAGAAACAGAGGCTTTGTATTAGTGTCATTCAATTCCCAATTCCCTTATTCATATGCCTCTCTCGCTCTCCAGTTAAAGTCATCAGAGTGCAAAGGTATGATAAACACGGTCTGAAAGTGAGAAATTTACCAATTGTGTCATAGAGGACATCAAATTTCTCCTCAACCTCTTCATATCTAGTCTTCCTGTAGTCGACAACCTTATCGGCTCCCAAGTTCTTCACAAACTCCACCTTCGGTGTGCTAGTTGTTGCCACGACATGTGAAGCCCGGTAAAATTGTTTCGCCAGTTGAACTGCCAACGTTCCAACGCCACCGGCCCCACCAACAATAAAAACCGTCTGTCCCTCTTTAAAATTTGCAGTCTTGAACCCTTCCATTGCAGTTTGAACCGCTAAAGGTAAGCTAGCTGCCTCCTCAAATGAAACGTTTTCTGGCTTCATCGCCACCAAATTCTCCTCCACTACGATGAACTCTGCTAGTGTCCCGAACTGCTTTAGCTTTTCATCCGCGTTGTTATCTTGGATGTTTCCATAAACCTTGTCACCTTTCTCGAATTTTGAAACGGCGCTGCCTTTAGCCACCACAACACCAGCCATGTCGCAGCCCGGTACCACCTGCATCGAGATTTTATATACATTTAATAATAGATGAAATTACGTGATTTCAACAACTGTTTACAGGAAAATTTTACAACCCACATGGAATATTGGCACTGAGGAGG
>NW_021026284.1:677519-699180 GCF_004153795.1 Camellia sinensis | reverse complement strand
TTGAGAACAGAGTGTTGCCCGCGCAGAAAGAAGGGCTCTCAAATGTTTCGCCATCATAGTAGGTAAAGTGGACACTCTAAACATCAAACAAACAAGGAAAAGGAATCAAAATGAAAGAGAGAAAAACTTACAAGAAATAAGGACAATGAAGAACGAAAAGAAGTTGCAGAGGGCGTGAAGCGAGGGAGGTGAACTGATAGGCAACGAAAAACCTTGTGCATTCGAAAAAGCATACAAACGAAGAGACAACACGGTTTCAAATCGTATTAAATGAATGAAGTGTATGAAGGGGTGGGAAATTGTAATCATGCCTAAAAAGAGTAGGCGTTCTGACACTTGCATTGAAATAAGGGAAACCACCGTATTTTTTGACCGTCTAAGTCCAAAACCAAACATGCCGGCTAATTGACATTAGTAGGATGTTTGGAGGGAAATTGTGGGGGCCGAATAGATTATTACGTAGATTAGCCGAATAACTTAAAGAAGGAAATCAAGTCATGTACTATGCGGCTCTATCCCGGAGGGACAGAGGCCGAATAACTAGATTGGCCGAAGAATCAGGTGTAAACTGGGCCGAATATAAACAGGTAGCCAAATGAGCGATTGTTCGTTGGACGAAAGGTGGGCCCAACCATCAACATCAAGGATGATTATAAATTAGAAGAGCATCAGCTAAAAAAGGTATGTGAGAACAAGTAAGTTTAACTTGAGATATAAGCAACCAAGAGAGTATACACTGATTTATCCGTCGGAGTGCTAATTTCGGCCCCCCCGACCTGAATGTTCATTCATTTTTAGGTGACTAGCTGAGGATCACAGGCGTCCTACTATATCCAAAGAGTATTTCCAAGCCACTTCTCCACAGTATTATTGTTTCATTTTCTATAGAGAGAGTTGTTCTTCGGTGGATTCTAGAGAACTTGAGCTTGAAGTTTTGGTGGATTTCGGAGTGGCTCATCATTGTAGATTCGACATTAGTGTTGTGGATTCAACGTTGGACAAGACAATTCCAAGGTGAAGACGGTAGTGGAAGAGGCATATTGGGGTCGGTTCATGTCACGATCCAAACCCGCCCCTATGGGTTTAGCATCGCAACCGGCCAGTAATCCGTGATTACTAAAGGCTTGCTTAACAGTAATGACAGTAATACATAGTAAGGGGCTAACGGATGCCAAACAGTAAATAAAAAGATATCTAATGAGCTGTGAAAAATTTGAATGGAAAAAGACTTTTATGAACAGAGCCACATTCATAACCAAACATATATACATACAACATATACACATAACGTCCAGGTTAGGGATCCAAATCCCTACACCATAACTGTACAGTCAAGTCTTATTTAGTCACTACAAAACAGAGACAAAAGGGTGATTCTGAAGCACCCCAAAACAGCCTTAGCATGAACGGACTCGAAACCTCGATGTGAGGCGCGCTGGTTGGCTTGACAGAGCAAGAGCTTAACTTGACGCTCCTAGCTTCGGTCTGGTGCCTGGACACCTACATATAAATATAAACAGTGAGCTAAAGCCCAACGAATAACATGCGTAAAGGGGTTAAGAATGAATGTCCTTTCATTAATTAAAACAGTCATTTGCATCAGTAAATCAGTTATTCAATCAATGCTTCATATTTCATGCCATATCAGTCATTTAGAAATCATACCAGTCATACGTGGTACGTCTAATAGCAAAACAGTACAGTAGGTCATAATAGACCGAACAGTCAGTTGATGGCCATCAGAACAGTAAACAGTAGTAGTTCCAAACATTAGAACTGACAGAGATCTCTATAACAGTAGCAGTGACAGTACAGTAACTGTAAGTTTCCATGGATGCCACTAGTACAGTTTACAAATAGGACAAACATTCATTCAGTAAGTAATGTCATTTCAGAAAGCGGTACAGTCAATCGTTCAGAAATAATTATAGTTGAACGTATCTTTACAACATTGTTACTCACAGAGCACTAGGCTAAAGACAGGCTAGTCAGCGTCCTCAAGTACCAACCCTACACAGTTGCAGAACGAACACACACTAAGTTACATACTAGGGATTAACACTTAGCCCCTTAACTTGACTCGGTGTGGTTCTATAACATTATCCTCATTAAGATGCCTTAAACTTGACCTAAGAATGCCTAGGATGAAATGATGATGCAAAAATGTGCTTTAAAACACTTTTCAAATTTTGCTGAAACAGGGGTCCACGCTCGAGCGTGGCTTTCTACGCTCGAGTGGACATGTAGACAATGAAGCTTCGCTCGAGCGTGACTTCCCTCGCTTGAGCGGGCTGCAAACTCATGAAAAGTACTGGTTGCATGGTATTCACGCTCGACGGACGCTCAACCTCCGCTCAAGCGTGAGACTTAGGTCCTCACTCGAGCGTGAATTCTCTCGTTTGTGCGGACTGCAAAACACATGAACTTCTGGGCATATGCATTTCACGCTCGAGCGTGACTTCCTATGCCTGAGCGGAAGTGCATGTACTCAGAGTATACGCTCGAGCGTGAAGTCCTCCGCTCGAGCGTGGATCAAAAATCTGGAATTTCCAGATTGATCCCCAAGCACAAAACTCAACCTTTAAAGCTTCAAACTCGATTATTTTGGGCTAATTTTCTGGAAAACACTTAAAAAACCATAATACAACATGTTTCAAAGATCATTTTATAAAATCAAGTCCAAAGGTAAGCCAATTGAACCCCAAATTCAAAGAAACTTGAAGAACAATGCAAGAACATCACATGCATGAGTTCCTATGAACTCTAATGCTCTAAAGCATAATCAAATGCAAGATTGAACTTTAAAACATGGTGAATTCTTGAACCACAACTAAAATATGAACATGCATGTGAGGGTTTCATGAAAACAACCTTAAACTTCAAGAATATGTACATGCATCAATTAATTCTCAATTCAACTCCTTAAATTAATTCTTGACATTAATCTCCAAATTTCCATGAACCATGCAAGAAACAACTTAAATTTATGATCAAGAGAATGGATTCCCTACCTTAGGTCTTGAATTCCAAGTGTGGTAGCCTAATCTTGCAACTCTCTTTCAATTCCTCTAATTTTCCAAGCTAATTCTTGTTGAATCAATTTTTCTCCCCTACTCTCCCTCTCTCTCTTGGTTTTGGTCTAGAAAATGGCTGAAGAGGTGATATATCAAATGTGTATGAAGTGGGGAGGAGTTAGCCTAGGATTATCCACTCAATGGCATAAATGCAAATAACTCAAGTTGACGTAATTTAGCTTTAACAATTCTAATTTAATCATACCAAATCAAATTTTAATTAAACCTACCATAAAATCACATAAATTCTAATTAGCGTAAAACACTAATCAATTTCTGAATCTGTTGCCGATAAGGCTTTCAATTCACAATTCGAAATCAAAACATGAACAGATCATTCAATGTCAAACAGATAGAATTACATTCTAAACAACACACTCACACAATTAATTAAGGATTTCAACTTAATCAGTTACTTATCATGCTTAATCACAGATTACCACTAATCAGAGGTGAGGGTTGTCACAGTCTTCCCTCCTTAAAAGTGTTTGGTCTCCCAAACTTGAATTACCTTCGTTTTGGAAGAATACCGGATCCAGGAGGAACAGTTCAAGATATCTCTTGATCATATCATCTTCCCTTTCCCAAGTGGCATAAACGCCACCATCGTTTTGCCAATCCACTTTCACTAACGGGATTTCTTTATTTCTCAACTTCTTGATTCGTCGGTTTACAATCTGAATAGGCCGTTCTTCATAAGTGTAGTCATCGTTTAGCACTACACGGGTAGTTTCAATGACATGGAAGGGATCCTGGAGATAATCCCTCAACATTGGAATATGGAAGACATTATGCATATGCTCCATTTCAAGAGGAAGCGCTACTTGGTACGCCACTGGATTAATCTTTTCAATGATTTCATACGGCCCAACATATCTCGGTGCTAGCTTACCCTTAGCCCCAAAACGAGTCTGTCTCTTCATTGGTGTCACTTTAACAAAAATATGATCACCTACCTCATATTCCCTGTCTCGTCTTCGGACATCCGTATAACTTTTCTGTCGGCTTTGTGCGGTTTTCAATCTCTGCTGAATCAGTTTCACCTTTTCTGTGGTCTCGTGTACAATCTCGGGCCCAAGCAAAGGCCCATCTCCAACTTCTGCCCAGCAAATAGGAGATCAACATTTTCTGCCATACAAAACCTCGAAAAAGCACCATACCAATGCTCAAGTGGAAGTTGTTATTGTAGGCGAATTCGGCTAAAGGTAGATGACTTTCCCAGTTTCCTTGGAAATCAAGAACACACATACATAGTAAATCTTCCAGAGTCTGGATGGTTCTTTCCGATTGGCCATCTGTCTGAGAATGGTATGCACTACTCAGTCTCAATTCGGTACCCAGTGCTGTTTGCAGACTTTGCCAAAATCTCGATGTAAACTTAGAATCCCTGTCAGAAACAATAGATACAGGCACTCCATGCAATCTGGCAATCTCATCAATATAAATTGTAGCCAATTTGTCCGCATCATAAATTGTTGTGACAGGTAAGAAGTGAGCAGATTTAGTCAATCGATCAACAATAACCCAAATTGAGTCCATACCTTTACTGAAGCGAGGCAGTCCAACAATGAAATCCATAGTAATATGTTCCCATTTCCAGTCCGATATTGGTTAAGGCTGAAGTAAGCCCGCGGGTCGTTGGTGTTCAGCTTTAACTTGTTGGCAATGTAAACATTTCGACACAAAGTCGGCAATCTCTTTCTTCATTCCTGGCCACCAGAAGTTAACTTTCAAGTCTTGGTACATTTTTGTGTTTCTTGGATGGATGGAAAGTTTTGAATTGTGGCCTTCCTGCAAAATTCGCCTTTTCAGTTCAGATTCATTTGGTACACACAACCTTCCCTGGAATTTCAATACATTGTTTTCAAATTTAAAGTCCAGCCTTGGTTTAGATTCCCATTCATCAACGATCTTTTTCAAAAGGACATCTTGGTGTTGTTTCTCTCTAATCTCCTCAATAAGTGCTGGTTGAGCAGAAATAGCAGCCAATGTCCCACCTTGTTCACGTAGAACAATCTCAACTTCGAATTTTTCAAGGTCACATAGTAATTCTTTCTGTCCAGTGAGTAAACAGGCCAAATTCCCAATTGATTTCCGACTCAGTGCATCGGCAACGGTGTTAGCTTTCCCCGGATGGTACAAAATTTGCAAGTCATAGTCTTTTATCAGTTCTAACCATCTCCGCTGCCTCATGTTCAACTCTTTTTGTGTAAAGAAATACTTTAAACTCTTGTGATCGGTGTACACTTCACATGTTGCCCCATATAGATAGTGGCGCCAAATTTTCAATGCAAATACCACTGCGGCAAGTTCTAAGTCATGAGTCGGGTAATTCTTTTCATGCGGTCTGAGTTGTCGGGAAGCATACACAATAACTTTACCATTCTGCATTAATATACATCCCAAACCCTTATAAGAAGCATCACTAAAAATAGTAAATCCATCCGTACCTGAGGGTAGGGTAAGAATCAGTGCAGTCACAAGTCGAGTCTTTAATTCTTGGAAAGCTTATTCTCTCTGATCGGTCCAGTCAAATGGTGTTCCTTTTCGAGTCAACTGAGTCAATGGTAGAGCAATTTTGGAAAAATCTTTCACAAATCTTCTGTAGTACCCGGCTAAACCTAAGAAACTCTGAATTTCAGTAACGTTAGTTGGTCTGGGCCAATTCACTACTGCTTTAATCTTCTGTGGGTCAACTGAGATGTCATCCTTACTAATCACATGTCCCAAAAACATTACATTATCAAGCCAAAACTCACACTTTGTTAGTTTTGCATACAGTTTCTATTCTCTTAAGGTCTGTAGAGCAATTCTCAAATGACGTTCATGTTCTTCCTTACTTTTGGAATAAATCAAAATGTCATCTATAAAAACAACCACAAATTCATCGAGGAATGGTTTGAAAATTCTGTTCATAAGGACCATAAATGCAGCAGGCGCATTAGTAACTCCGAAAGGCATAACAAGAAATTCATAATGTCCGTACCTCGTTCGGAATGCAGTCTTTCCAATGTCCTCTGTTTTGACTTTCAACTGGTGATATCTGGATCTAAGGTCAATTTTGGAGAAAACCTCGGCACCTTGCAACTGGCCAAATAAGTCATCAATACGAGGCAATGGATATTTATTTTTCATTGTTACCTTGTTCAGTTCACGGTAGTCAATGCAGAGTCTTAGTGAGCCGTCTTTCTTTTTCACAAATAAAATTGGTGCGCCCCACGGTGAAGTACTGGGCTTGATGAACTTCTTATCTAACAATTCTTGCAGCTGAATTTTCAGTTCTTTCAATTCGGTAGGTGTCATTCTGTATGGAGCTTTAGAAACTAGTTGTGTACCCGGTAACACTTTAACAGTGAACTCTATCTCCCTATCAATCAAATTCCCTGGCAAGTCATCTAAAAAGACATCTGGGAATTCTCTGACTATAGGAATACTGTCCACATTAGCTTTAGTATTAGTAGGTACAGTCAATTTACAACATAAATACCCTTTATACCCCTTCTTAATTAGTTTGAAAGCTTTCATGGACGAAATCAGATATGGGGAGGGACTACACTAACTCCGTTAAACACAAATTCAGGCAATCCAGGTGGATGGAAAACAACTTGTTTCGTTACACAATCTATGGTAGCATGATATTTTGTTAACTAGTCGATTCCCAAAATTACATCGAAATGATCAATATTCAAGGGCAGTAAATCAATATACAAAAGCACATCCCCAATGACAATCTCACATGCAGGATACACATAAGCACAAGTCATGGATCCCCCAGCGGGTGAAGATACAACTAATAAATAGTTCATGGGTTCCAGTGGTCTATTTAATTTTCGTGAAAAAGCATGCGAGACAAATGAATATGTAGACCCCGAATCAATCAGAATATAAGCATTTTGGGCACAAATTGAGAGTATACCTGACACAACCGTCTTGGTATTCTGTACATCTCCCGGTACAAGTGCAAACACCCGGCCTTGCCTTAAAGGCTCTTTCCCAGTAGCTTTGGGATTGGGTTTTAGTGTAACAGTTGATGCTGCGGCACTAGCTGCAGCTTTACTATTGCCTTGGGATGTGGAAGGGCAATCTTTGACCATGTGGCCCACCTTGCCACAACTGTAACACGCACCAGAGATTCTGTAACAAACTCCCTTATGTCTTTTGCTACATTCGGAGCGGGGTGGTATGAAATTGTTTCCTTGACTGGAGTTATTTGTTGACCCTGTGTTTTGCTTTTTATTCAGTGAGTTATTTCGGCTTGTTTTGAAATTGAAACCTCGCCTCTTACCCCGCCATTCGGTCACTGGTGACTTAGTCTGTTGCAATGCAGTGATATTTGCCTTGGCCATAATTGCTCGGTCGAGGACGTCCACATATTTAAGTAACTTCAGGACGTTGATTCGATCAAGTATTTCTACATTAAGCCCGCCTTCAAACTTTCTGGCCTTTTTGTAATTAGTATCAACCATGTGTGGCGCATATCGGGCGAGTTCAGTGAACTTAGATTCATATTCTACTACGGACATGGTACCTTGTTTCAACTATTCAAATTCAGTTACCTGGCGGTCTCAGACACACTAGGGAAAATATTTCTCAAAGAAAGCTTCCTTAAACTGTGCCCAAGTCATGGCATTATTGGTGTCACGAACGAGCATCCACCACCATCTGGCTTCTTCTTGTAAAGTGACGGTAGCCAGTAACACTTTGTGTGCTTCAGAACACGGAAACACTTCAAACAACTTTTCGGTTTCTAGAACCCATGCTTCGGCCTTTAATGGTTCAAGGCCTCCTTGGAATGATGGTGGCTTCATTTTGTTGAACTTTTGTGTCAAGACAATTACATCATCATGAACATTTGGTTCCGGTTGTACTGGAGGAGGTGGGGGCTGTTGGTTCTGTTGTTGTCTTAAGGCCTCAATCAACAGTTCAACCATTCTTTCTAACCTTGCCATTCTTGCCTCTGATGCTTTGGATTCATCGGCATTTCTTGCATTCTCCATTTCACTATATGCAATACGGTAATAATAAACATAGGAAATTGCATACTTAAGCACATTAGCACATATATTCATATCACGGCCACACACACTTTTTTATGCTCATGTAATGCCCTAATTACTTTTCTAGGACATCCTATAGCTTATTTGGACGCGTGTGTGCAGTATAACTCGTGCTCTGATACCACTCTGTCACGACCCAAACCCGCCCCTATGGGTTTAGCATCGCAACCGGCTAGTAATCCATGATTACCAAAGACCTGCTTAACAGTAATGACAGTAATACAAAGTAAGGGGCTGGCGAAAGCCAAACAGTAAATAAAAAGATGTCCAATGAGCTATGAAAAATCTAAATGGAAAAAGACTTTTATGAACAGAGCCACATTCATAACCAAACATATATACATACAACATATACACATAACATCCAGGTTAGGGATCCAAATCCCTACACCATAACTGTACAGTCAAGTCTTAATTAGTCACTACAAAACAGAGACAAAAGGGTGAGTCCCCAAAATAGCCTTAGCATAAACGGACTCGGAACCTCGAAGTGAGGCGCGCTGGTTGGCTTGACAGAGCAAGAGCTTAACTTGACGCTTCTAACTTCGGTCTGGTGCCTGGACACCTACATATAAATATAAACAGTGAGCTAAAGCCCAACGAATAACATATGCATAAAGTGGTTAAGAATGAATGTCCTTTCATTAATTAAAACAGTCATTTGCATCAGTAAATCAGTTATTCAATCAATGCCTCATATTTTATGCCATATCAGTCATTTAGAAATCATAACAGTCATACGTGGTACGTCTAATAGCAAAACAATACAGTAGGTCTTAATAGACCGAACAGTTAGTTGATGGCTATCAGAACAGTAAACAGTAGTAGTTCCAAACATTAGAACTAATAGAGATCTCTGTAACAGTAGTAGTGACAGTACAGTAACAGTAAGTTACTATGGATGCCACGAGTACAGTTTACAAATAGGACAAACATTCATTCAGTAAGTAATGTCATTTCAGAAAGTGGTACAGTCAATCGTTCAAAAATAATTACAGTTGAACGTATCTATATAACATTGTTACTCACAGAGCACTGGGCTAAAGACAGGCTAGTCAGCGTCCTCGGGTGCCAACTGTAGACACCCCATTTTTAACCATCCTCAAGACTTGGACGTCATCGTCTGAACACCCAATGATCATCCATGCTCGTGTTCGTTTTGAGTTCTTGGAGGTTTCGGCTACGCGCCTTACCTCAAGATCTCTCAACTTATCTGTTTTGTGCTTGGTCATGGACCAAACACTTGTGGTTTTACTTCTAAAGGAAGAGGGTGGCTTGTTTGCCATCCCCTCAACCCACCGGCCATGGCATGAGGCCATCGACCCCTTTTTCTTGCCACCGACCAAGAGTGTTGGCCGGTCGGCACTATATTTGGTCGACCGGCCATTGTGTTGGTCGATCGGCCATTTTTGCTGGCCGAATCCTGTTCATCTGCTTTATGCAAATATTTTGTGCCAGCCCTCTATACACGTGTATGGAGGGATTTGCTCCTTGCTTGGCTTCTCTTGGAAGCCTTAGAATTTGAACCTCTATAAAGAGGGAGCCCCTCCTCCCTCCTCCAAGGTCCAGAAAATTGGTTCTTGGGAGGATAGATATAGTGTTGTATCTATTTTACTTAGTTTGGTCTTGTTTTGTGACTTGAAGTGAGTTTTGTCTTACTTTTGCACTAGAACACCTAGCATTACACCATCCTTAGGTTGTTGAAGCCTTAGAAGGTTGTTTTTAGGGTTCTTGGACTGGTTTTGACCAAAGAAAGGTGCTAGAGCTTTGTTCCTAAAGAAGGTCTACAAGGGTGAGCATCCTTATTTTAGTTACCCCTTTCTTGCTTAGGCTTTTAGCCATTCTTTCATATTGTTTTAAGCTTCAACTATAATTGATAAAAGTTCTGATTTTGTGTGCTTTAGAACTTTGTTTAAGGTCACTTTGAGGTTTGGGGTTGTCTCCCCCCTCCAAGGCCTTGTTAGGCCTTGTTTTACCTTTTGGCCATTATTTTGGTCTTTGCATGACCTCTCTACCACTGAAATCCAAAGGATTTTCAATGGTGGAGAGGTGGTTTTGAGGTCCTAAAAAAGGAGAGGGTCATCCCCTCTCCTTGTTGTCTTTAATGCTTGCATAAATGGCTTATGTGGTAGCATGTGTGTTTAGTTTGTTTTAGCTCCATTTCAGTATGTATTAGGCTTTGTTTTGCCATGATACACCTCTTTTTTGAGTTGGTTTAGACATGCCATGTATGCTTCATACACTTGTCTTGTAATCCCATGATTTGGCCTTAATATGCATCATGTTGTAACATGCGTTTTTAGCATGATTTTGGCTCAACTCCATGAAGCTTTTAGCCTTGTTGTAGCATGCTTAAGCTCTGTTTTTCATTGTTTTGGTTATGCTTGCATTGTTCTGTATAGCCACCATGCAATCTAGCTTGTTAGCTTTGAGTGTCCAAGTTGCTAGCATGCTCTATTTGGATCATTTCAGTGGTTTGGCATCACTTAGAATGTTATTTCAATCCATATTTCATGCTTGAATACTTACACTTATCACTCTTTTAATGTCTTAAAGAGTTTGTGTTTTATGCCTCATGAATGTGTCATTGCGTATGCTTCCATGCTTAGGCCATTTGGATGCCATCTAAGTGTGTTTTTGGCCTTGTCTTGACCTGCATTGGGACTGTTTTGAGTCCCTTTGACCCTTTGGGGCTTGGTTGGTATGGCCATGGTTTGAGCCCTTTGGTTAGCCTTAGGTCGTGGACCTTCTTGCATGCTTTACTTACTGTATTTGGTTGATTTGGCATCATTCCTCACATATTTTTAGAGCTTAATGCATTGTCATATTCTCATATTTATCACATCTTGCTTATGCTTGGGGATTGTGCATGGTTGCCTAAGTGTTGGACCACTCACATGTGCATGATTGTTTTGCATTTTCATGCCTCCAATTCTTGACTTTGGCCACTGATTTGGGCTTATTTAAGAGCTGCCCATTTTGGTTTAAGACCATCCCCGCATGTTATTGCATGCTTGCTTTGTATGTTGTTGCATACGTGTTGCATATTTGGTAAATTGCATGTTGTAGCATGCTAGTTCAATTGTGCCTTGTTGTGTACTTAATCCATGACATGTTGTCGCATGCTTAAGTTGTAATACATTTGGCATGCATTCTCTTTTTTTAGTTACTTAACATGTTGTCACATGTTTGCCTCACATGTTGTTGCATGTTCATCATTGGCATTGTTGTTACATGCTTTGCATGCTTGTTTGTTTAGGTTGTATGCCTATTGCACATTGCTTGCTTATATGCCTAGGTTGCATAGCATTAAGCATACATCCTTTGCCTCTTGATCAACCATGATGGAGGTTAGGGGCCCCCCTTTCGTGTTTATGTGCATTCATTGTGCATTAATTCGCACACTCGGCTCCTTTGGCCATCATGCATTGAAATGCGTGATTGATGGCCCGAGGGTCGAGAACCATGCTCCTTTAAGTCTCAAACATGCTGAGGAGGGTGGTGGTGCACACATTTCTTTGAAATGCATTGCTATGCTCTGTCTATCCTCTGCTGCAGCAAAACAGGATTCTGCAAGAAGAGATGGCCGGTCGGCCATCTTCAGTGCCGGCCGGCCATGTATCGTTGGCCGATATTTCCACAAATGGTCGATGACCAGTTTCCCATGGCCGGTGGCCTCACCTCATGGTCGGTGACCTCCCACAACCCTCAGGGAGTAGTTCAGAAGTAACTTTGAGACTTGCGTACTGTTCAGAGGTGCAGAGCAGTGTAAACAGAGGCAGCATGAGTATGGCGATGAATTTCCGAGTGGAGCCGAGCGTGCACGCATTCATCCCTCTTCCCGAGGCCTCTTTACCGCTTTCTTAGCTTAATTAATTCATTTAATTAATTAAGTATTGTGTAATATTTAATTGGCTTGTTAGTTAATTAATTTGTATTATTCTTTCGATCCCTCCCTCGAGGGGGCGCAATCGTGTAATAAGCATGTGTGTGTGTGATGCATGTCTTCCAACCTCCACTTCTTTCTCCTTTTTACTTAACCACTTACGATGGTTAGTTCTAGGGCACGTTTCAATTAGCATCCTTATGCTATGCATGTTTGCATCATTCATCTGTATTGCATGCACCGGGCTCGGCGCATCATACTAACTGCATTGCATTTAAATTTCAAGTTGAATACATGTGTCAAATTGTCGCATCTCATATGCCATTTTAGATTAGCCGAGCCTATTCTAGTTGCATTTTGCCTGCGATGCATTAGCTATCTTAACATGGACTTGGATCATACATTTGATTACTAACATGTTCTTTGTTTTGGCTCGGAGTACTCGGTAAGTGTTTATGCTTTAGTATCCTTGCATGCGTGTGAGTGACTGCCATGATAGCATGCTTACCATGAGGCTATGTGCTTATGTGATATAACTGCCTGAATGCCTGTGGGTGAAAGTTGGGTTGTTTGAATTGGAATAATTCATCGAAACCCGTGTTTTAGCCTGCTTGCGAGTAGCAAATTTCAATCCATTTTCAAACCAAACGGATATGCGATGCTTTGTTCCAACTTAGGCAATCTAGTCTATATTTGTATGTTGTGCGCATCACATAGTAATTCTAGGTTAATAACCGGAATAAGAGCACATGTGTTTTCAAAAATAAGATATCATGCTTAGTAGTGGCCGATCTTTGATCAGGCGAGCGGGGGTGCTCAGGAAATGACCTTCCCCAATCGTGCCCAAGTTCCCGAGCCGAGGCAACTTTGGTGATAATGGACACGTGGCCTTAGGCACGAGTCAGGGTTTCCTAAATTCCCCCAAAATAAAATATTTAGGTGGCGACTCTGTATCTGGCAAAGCAATCCATGTTTGGCACTTCTTTCTAAAATCAGTTTTTCAAAACGATTCACCGTATTTGGACTCTTTGGTAATTTATCGATATTGCATTGCACTTTGTGAGATTAGATTCAGAACCGTGACATCAAGTCCAAACTATAGTGAGCCCAATGAACAAAACGGGATTCTTCCCGGGACGTTCGGGCGCGTCTACACCAACCCTACACAGTTGCAGAATGAACACACACTAAGTTACATACTAGGGATTAACACTTAGCCCTTTAACTTGACTCAGTGTGGTTCTATAACACTATCCTCATTAAGATGCCTTAAACTTGACCTAGGAATGCCTAGGATGAAATGAGGATGCAAAAATGTGCTTTAAAACACTTTTCAAATTTTGCTGAAACAGGGGTACACGCTTGAGCGTGGCTTTCTATGCTCGAGCGGACATATAGACAACGAAGCTCCGCGCGAGCGTGACTTCCCTCGCTCGAGTGGGCTGCAAACTTATGAAAAGTACTGGTTGCATGGTATTCACGCTCGACGAACGCTCGACCTTCGCTCGAGCGTGAGACTCAGGTCCTCGCTCGAGCGTGAATTCTCTCGCTCGAGCGGACTGCAAAACACATGAACTTCTGGGCATATGCATTTCACGCTCGAGCATGACTTTCTACGCTCGAGCGGAAGTGCATGTACTCAAAGTGTATGCTCGAGCGTGAAGTCCTCCGCTTGAGCGTGGATCAAAAAATCTGGAATTTCCAGATTGATCCCCAAGCACAAAACTCAACCTTTAAAGCTTCAAACTCGATTATTTTGGGCTAATTTTCTGGAAAACACTTAAAAAACCATAATACAACATGTTTCAAAGATCATTTTATAAAATCAAGTCCAAAGGTAAGCCAATTGAACCCCAAATTCAAAGAAACTTGAAGAATAATGCAAGAACATCACATGCATGAGTTCCTATGAACTCTAATGCTCTAAAGCATAATCAAATGCAAGATTGAACTTTAAAACATGGTGAATTCTTGAACCACAACTAAAATATGAACATGCATGTGAGGGTTTCATGAAAACAACCTTAAACTTCAAGAATATGTACATGCATGCATAAATTAATTCTCAATTCAACTCCTTAAATTAATTATTGACATTAATCTCCAAATTTCCATGAACCATGCAAGAAACAACTTAAATTTATGATCAAGAGGATGGATTCCCTACCTTACGTCTTGAATTCAAAGTGTGGTAGCCCAATCTTGCAACTCTCCTTCAATTCCTCTAATTTTCCAAGCTAATTCTTGTTGAATCAATTTTTCTCCCCTACTCTCCCTCTCTCTCTTGGTTTTGGTCTAGAAAATGGCTGAAGAGATGATATGTCAAATGTGTATGAAGTGGGGAGGAGTTAGCCTAGGATTATCCACTCAATGGCATAAATGCAAATAGCTCAAGTTGACATAATTTAGCTTTAACATTTCTAATTTAATCATACCAAATCAAATTTTAATTAAACCTACCATAAAATTACATAAATTCTAATTAGCGTAAAACACTAATCAATTTCTGAATCGGTCGCCGATAAGGCTTTCAATTCGCAATTCGAAATCAAAACATGAACAGATCATTCAATGTCAAACAGATAGAATTGCATTCTAAACAACACACTCACACAATTAATTAAGGATTTCAACTTAATCAGTTACTTATCATGCTTAATCACAGATTAGCACTAATCAGAGGTGAGGGTTGTCACACTAATGCTCCCTCTCCTAGACCCCCCCTTGGCCAAAACTAGTAGTAGTGGGAAAACAACATCAGATGCATGGGATCATTTTGAAAAGATAAAGGGTATTAATGGTAAAGATAGGGCTATGTGCAAGTATTGTAAGAAAGAATATATGGCAGGCTCTAAGAATCACGGAACAAGTAATTTGTTAATTCATTTGAAAAATTGTACAAAGTATCTATATGGGGATACTCATAGGCAACAAACATTGGGATTTCAACCTAGAGAAGTTGGTGGGGAGGGTGTTATTGATGTTGTGGTTACGCCATTTTCTATAGAAGTTGCTAGGATACATGTTGCCGAGATGATAGTAATCGATGAATTGCCTTTAGATTTGTGGATGGGGTTGGTTTTAAAAGGTTTTGTAATGTCATGCAACCCAAGTTCAAGATCCCATCTCGATATACTGTTGCTAGGGACATTGTAAACATATACACCAATGAAAGGGAGAGGTTGAAGAAAATTGTGAAGGGGCGTAGAATTTACTTTACCACAGACACATGGACTTCCATACAAAATTTGTGTTATATGTGTCTAATTGCACATTTCATTGATGATGATTGGAAGTTACAAAAGAGGATCATAAATTTTTGTCAAGTTGAAGACCACAAAGGAGAAACACCTGGTAAAAAAATTGAGGCACTCTTGAAAGAGTGAGACATTGATGGCCTTTTTACCTTAACTATTGATAATGCGAGTTCCACTAATCTAACCATTAGATTCTTGAAACGAACCACAAAATTGTGGAAGGGAACTGTCTTGGGCCATGAATTTTTACATATGCATTATTGTGCGCATATTCTAAATCTCATTGTTAGTGATGGATTGAAGGATCTTGAGTCTTGTATAGCGAATGTGAGGCATGCAGTGAGGTATGTGAGGTCTTCTCCAAACCGCCTTGACTCGTTTAAAAGGTATGTGGAAGTTTAAAAATTGAGAGTAACAGTCTCTTGTGCCTAGATGTGCTAACACGGTGGAATTCTATATATCTTATGTTGGAGGCGGCAGAAAAATTTGAAAGTGCTTTTCAAAGAATGGGTGAGGAGGACTACAATTATAAACACTACTTTTTGGATAATGAAGGGGTGAGAGGAGAGAGATGCCTACCGCCGAGGATTGGGATAATCGTAGGGTGTTACATTAGAGTACGTTATATTGGGGTGTTACGTTTAAGATTACATTGATTAAAGTTTTACATTTAAAAAAAGTACACTGATAAGTTTTTTTTTTGTATTACGTTGGAGTATTACATTTGGAAAAAGTATATTAAGGAGTTTTTTTTTTTAATGTGCTATATTAGAGTGTTATGTTATTGGAGTATTACATTAAAGTATTACGTCTTTGTTCATAAGGTGAGATTTGTTCCAAAATGAGGAAAAATTCAAAACTTCTATAGTGCGCATTGCCCAAATATGTAATTTTACATTTAGAGAAACCTACTTTTATCCCTTAAAAAATTAAATCCAAATATGTAAATGGCTACCATTTTATGTAATTTCCATTTTAATAGGCCCTTTGGGTTCATAAGCGAAAAGGGAGGACTAAATAGTTTATGAGATCACATTTTGGAATTTATTAATATTTCACCCTTCTCAAAAAATGTTGCAATAAATAATGAGGGTAAATCACACTAAAATAAAAACTGATAAACCAAAAACTCATAAAAGTTTTTAAAAACTAAACAAAGGAAAATTTTAACAAAATTCTAAATATACGTTTCTCAAAAGCCATTACAATAAATAATAAGGGTAAATTACACTTTGTCACTTTTATGTTTGGTCATTTTTTTCCACTTTGGTCCTTAAATTTTTTTTCTCATTTTGACCCTTCATATTTTACGTTTTTTCAACTTACTAGTTAAATTCTGTTCAAAGTTAGACAGAAAATGTCATGTGAGGTGACACATGACATAAAAAAATATATTATATTGGGGTCTAAGTTTGTGTCAAAAGTGCGAATTATTTATAAGAAAATACTTTTTAAGTCACGTGATTGTCAAAGGTGTGGTCGTGTTTTCATTTTGTCCCTTAAATTTTTTTCCCCCCACTTTGACCCTTCAATTTTTTATTTTTTCAATTTACTCCAAAAACTAACCAATGCCTAAAATTAGATAGAAAATGATACAGTAACAAGGGTATAGGGATACTGTTGTGCATCAATGTGACACACATTATAGGCTTATTTTTATGATTTAAACCGTTCACTTTGTAGAGTTAGTACTTAATATATGTCAAAAATCATATTAATTGGATATATGTAATCATGTAATTGAATTACATTTAATATTAAAAATAAACAATATGTTTTTCTTTGAAAAATAATATTCAAAAAATGCAATTCAATTACATGGTTACCGATATTCGATCAATATAATATTTGGTATGCATAAAATACTTGATGAGTCCTATAAAATAAACGATTCAAATCATAAAAATAGGCCTGTAATTAGCCTCGCATTGAGGCACAATGTAATTCCATACCCCTGTCCATGTGTCATTTTCTATATAATTTAGGACATAGATTAGCTTTTGAAGTAAATTAGGGTTAAAGTGGGAAAAAAAAAAAAAACCTTTAAAGCCCAAGTGGAAAAATAACCCCACATAAAAGGGGCAAAGTGTAATTTATCCTAAATAATAAAAAAAATCTTTCCTGGCCTTTATTTTTCGATGTTTTTGTTTATTTATTTCTTGCCCCTTTTCTATTGTGTAGTGCAGTATCACACACATCATCTTCCATTGCCGAAGTTGCTCCGCCATTGTTGAAGCTCAAACAACCCATCCCATTAGGTTCTCTCTCTGTCTCTCCTCCTTATTTCAAAACTAGGGTTGCAAACGAGCTAAGCCAAGTCGAGTTTAGTCGAGTTCTGCGAAGCTCGAGCTCGACTCAATAAAATTTGATCATGTTTGGGCTCGACTCGAGCTCGAGCTCGAGGTCGAACACACAAACAAATTAAGCTATGAACAAAGCCAAAAAAAAATCTGCCAATCTTGAAAATCAAATAGAACCTCCTAATGCAACAACAAATCAATAACAGCCCAAAAAAATTTGCCAATCTTGAAAATCAAATAAAACATCCTAATGCAACAATAAATCAATAACATAAACAACACAATTAATATGAACATATTATGAAAACCTACAAATAGACCTATTCAAACTCTTTAACTAAAATCCAATTATCAAAAACATAGGAAAATCAATTGCAATAACTATTCTAGCAATCTGCAAACAGACTATTCAAACTTTGAAACTAAACTAATCAAAACATGGAACTCCCATATCCCAATTCTAAAATATAAAATTACATCACTTAAAAAAAAGAACAATCTTTAAGGTTTCTCTTAGTAAGCAAAAAGAGAAACTGAAACTGTTTGATAATGACTTCATTTGATAAAGCTCCTAAAGTTTCCTTCGATTTTGTTGGATAATCAGTATTGTACTATACTTCTCAAAAATCTGTTTCATTTGATAAAGATAAATATTAGTGTAAAATCTTAAAATAAATACCATGAACAAATCTTGCATTTAATGAAAAAAATTAAAAACATTAAACGTACCTTGTTAAGATGTCACAATTACAAGAAAGAAACCATTAAGGCAGCAAAATCTCTTTAAAAGATGGCTCGCCAGCCTATGAAAAGAAGCAAAAAAAAATTGATTTTAGATATTTTTGCTACTACTTTTCACATTAATTGATTATTAGAAAGGACTTTAATTATATAGGATAAAAGATTATACTTACATCCGATGCCTTTTTCAGTCCATGTAATGCACGTACCCAATCAGCTCCACACAACAATATTTGGATAGTTTCTGTTGACAATGATGCACAATAAGGATCAATGACTCTACCACCAGCACTAAATGTAGACTCCGAAGCTATTGAAGTGACAGGAACCGATAATATATCACACGCCATTTTTGACAATATACGAAACTTCAAATTATTCACTTTCCATCACTCTAATGCATCAAAACAGGAATCTGAGTCTTCGTTACAAATATAAACACCTTCTTCCAAATAAATGTCCAAGTTAGATTTCACAAGTTGAATGGTGTCATGCATGCATGTGCATCACATGATAAACAGAGCATGTTGTCTAAGAATTTGTTCCATGCATGTTCATATTTTAGCTATGGTTTAAGAATTCAACATGCTTTTGAACTAGACACCTCATTGGATCATGTTTTGAAAGCTTGGAACTTGCACCTTTACATGCATGATATGTAATGCTATGTTTTCTAAGATTTGGGTTTTGTTTTGGACAATGGGCAAGCTTTTGGGCATTGATTTTGTGAATGATTTTGAATTCACCATTTACAAGTGTTCCCTATAATTTCCTCAAGTTTTTTGCCCAAAAGACCATGTTTTACAACTTTGAATTTGAGTTTTGTGTTGAGAAGAGCAATCTGGAAATTCTAGAATTCTACTCTCTGCTCGAGCGAAATAACCTGCGCTCGAGTGACCGCTCTGTGATCTTACACTTTCGCTTGAGGGACTTGAAGTCTGCTCTAGCGTGAAATGCAAGCTTCCAGAAGTTTGCGTGTTTTGCAGACCGCTCGAGCGACAAAAATTACGCTTGAGCGACGATATGAGTCTCATGCTCGAGCGAGCGTTGAGCGAGCATCGAGCAGAAGAATTAAGCAACCAGTACTTTTGCAGAATTTACAGACCACTCGAGCGACAAAAGTTGCACTCAAGCGACCACTTACATTTTGCATTTCTGCTTGAGCAAAGGAAGTTACGCTCAAGCAAGACCCCTGTTTCCAGTATTTTTGACCAAGTGTTTTTAAATGCATTTTTGCATCCTCATTTCATCCTAGGCATTCCTAGGCCAAGATTAAGACATAATAATGAGGATAAGAAGTAGAAACACACCAAGATAACAAAGGATTAAGTTAATGTTTCCAGGTGTGTAATTTAGTACGTGTTCATTCTGTAACTGTGTTGGTCACGAGCCACAAAACGTCTGATTTTCCCATTCTGTATGTTTGCTTTGGAGCCATCTATTAATTGTGAGTAATAACTGTGTAAAGTTTTGTTTGACTTTAATTATTTTCTAATGATGTGAAATGATCATTGTTTTAAAATGTTATGCTTTGTATAAATGAATGATTGTCCATATTTTGAAAAGTATTCGTGGCAACAATTCCATGGCTCAAGGGTGTTTTCTGTTCTCTGTCCAAAGGTTCCTTTGTGGTCCGGAGGTTCCTTTGTGGAACTGACAAGTTATCTGTACCCAGCCGGAGGTTCCTTTATGGAACTGACAAGTCATCCGTACCCGGTCTGGAGGTTCCTTTATGGAACTAACAAGTTATCTGTACCCGGCCGGAGGTTTCTATATGGAACTGACAAGTATGACCCTTGATGCTTTGTATGTGATTTGTTAGCGCTAACGGATGTGAGATTAAGAATGTATTTTGATTTCTGTCATTGACTTGAAAAAGAATGTGAATGTAAATCTGTTTCTGATATAAATTCTGATTTTATGACTATGTTATGGACATCATCATTCATCAAAACCCTTTACTCCATTATTATTCACTGGGCTCTCACTCACTATTTATTATTTATGTATGTAGGTGAGTAGGCGCATGACTAGGACTAAGATACCGCCTGGCGAGTTTTGGTGTCAGCCAGCCATCGTGCCTCCCGTGGATTCCCTTTTGAGATCTGATCAAGTTTTTGAGTCTTGGAATTTCTTTTGTACCCTCTTATGTTTATGTTTTGTTTGAATATATTTTGGAAAGTTTTGTACATGTGGCTTTGGTAACGTAAGACTAGTGTATTTGTGACGTCACATATATATATATATATATATATATAAGCAAAATTATCACACGGTGATACTTTTAAAAAATGATTACAATTTCATGTTAAAAATTATAATTTTAATAATTAACAGGGTAAAATCTATTTTACCTTATTGTAGTATTGTCTTGGAGTATTTAACCTCCCTTACATTTGAAAATAGCTAAAACCTCTCTTACGTTTTAAACTAAACAGTAATACTAACGTTGTTAATAATAAATGTAAAATGATGTTAATGCCCATTTACCTTCTTTATTTTCATTCTCTCTGCTATTACAATTCCGGTTTTGACCCGTTATCTATTGTATTCTAGATTCGAGTTGGTATGATTTAGAATAGTTATTCATATCTTGCTTCCCTTATTTCTCCTATATTTTGGTTATTGGGTTGTAGTTGTACGTTTGGAATAGGTTGGTTGCGTGTTTTTTTCAAACCTTTGTTGTCCAGATTTTGGTTGCTCTGTTCCAGCGAGAATTCATGCGCTCGAGCGGGCTTCACAAATTTTGCTCCTCCGCTCGAGAGGCCATTCTTGCACTCGAGTGGGAGTCATCAACTTTCATTATTTTTGCAGTTCTGTAAATACTAAGAGAGTGCATTGGACACTCGAGCATCCATTCTCACGCTCGAGCAGGGTCCTTTATCTGCAAAACTTTTGGAAATGTGTATTCTACGCTCGAGTTTCGCTTCTTGCACTCGAGCAGACGTTTGTGTCTGACACTCGAGCATCACTTTCCATGCTCGAGTGGACTGCGTGTATATCAGTACGTAAAGATAACATTTTGAATCACTTTTTCTTCTCTCTCTCTCTAAAACTTTCCAAAAACCTAGATCTATACATTCTCTCTCTAAAACTCACATTCTCTCTAAGATTTCATCTAGATCCGTTGGGATTTCCATTTTAATGCCTTTGAGAAAAAGATAGAGTGCATCAAGATCTTCATTTTGATCCGATTAAAAGTGGGTTTCGTCTTTCTTGGAGTCTCACTCTTGCTTGACTCATCTTCTTCCTTTGAGGTAGGGATTTTTCTACATTCTCATATGGTTTTTAGCTTAGTTATTTGTGATTGTGTAACAATGGTGGGATTTTTTGGAGTAATTTGATC
>NW_021026284.1:631137-665780 GCF_004153795.1 Camellia sinensis | reverse complement strand
TTTGGAATTTGCTACTCGCAAGTAGGCTAAAATACGGATTTCAACGAGTTTTTCCAACTCAAACAATCCAACCTTCACCCACAGGCATTCAAACAGTTTATCTCATATAAGCACTTAGCCACAAGGCAAACATACTGTCATGGCAACATTCACACGCATGCGAGATGCTAAACCATAAATACTTGCATCGTACTCCGTGCCAAAGCAATAAACTAGTTAGCAAAACATGTATGATCCTAGTTCATGTTAGAGTGGCTAATGCAACGCATGCAAAATGCAATTAGAGTAGGCTCGGCTAACCTAAGCATGGCATGTAAAATGCAGTCAATTGATGCACGTACTCAATTTGGAATTGAAGTAGAAATGCAGTTAGCGTGATGTACCGAGCCCGGTGCATGTAAAACAAATGGATGAATGCACGCATGCATAGCATAAGGTATGCTAATTTAAACATGCCCTAATACTAACCATCAAAGCAGGTAAATAAAAGGGAAGGAAGAAGTGGGGATTGGAAGACATACACACCACTCACACACACTTATTATAGATTTTCCCTCGCCCGGAGGGACCAAATAAATATTACAGATAATTAACCTACAAGCTAATTAAATATTACAGGCCATCTGATTAGCTAAGAAAATTAACTAATCTAGGAAAAACAGATAAACCGCCTCGGGAAAAGAGCCCAATGCGATGCATGCTCGGTCCTGCTCGGAAGTGCACTGCCATGCATAGGCTGCCTCTGTTTTCCCTGCTCTGCCTCTTTGAAGACTGCCAAAGTCTCAGAATTGCATCCTTGGACATTGGGAGGCCCCACCGGCTGAGTAGAATAGCCACCGGCAATGGCATGTGATCATCGGCTGTTGGTGAAGCTATCGGCCACCAATGGATTGCCAGTCGGCACTAAATACTGTCGGTCGGCAAAGAATGTCTGCAGATCCTTGTAGACACCCCATTTTTGACCGCCTTCAAGACTTGGACGTCACCATTGGAACACTTGGTGATTACCCTTGTTTGTGTTCGTCTTGAGTTCCCGAAGGTCTCGGCTTGCGCGCCTTGCCTCAGGATCTCTCGACTCGACTGTTTAGTGTCTAGTTTCGTACCAAACACTTGTGTTTTGCCTTGGAGGGGCAGGGAATACCTTGTGAGGCATCCCCACACATCACCGGCCTTGGCCAGAGGCCACCGGCTGGTATTTTGTTGCCATCGGCAGTGTATATTGTCGGTCGGCATTCTTTGTTGCCGGTCAGCAGTACATTTTGTCAAGATGGCAAATTTTGAGCAGCCGACTACTGTTCATCTGCTTTTGCAGATATTTTAATACAGTTGTATGGCATTTTGTTCCCCTCCATACATGTGTATGGAGGGATGGCCTTCTTGTTAGCTTACCTTGTAAGCTTTGCAAGATTGGCTCCTCTATAAGAGGAGCCCTCCTCTCTTGGCCTTAGGGTTGGACAAAAAGGTTAAAAAATATACAGAGGAGAGCTCTGGATTAGGGTTAGGGTTTGTGTCTCACCTATCTCTATTTCTCTCTTTCTTTTTACCTTTGTGTGTGTATAAGTGCATTTGTGTCTTACTATTGCACACAAACACATAGTGTTACACCTTCCCTTGGCTACTGAGGTTCTAAGAGGTTGTTATTAAGGTTCTTGGGTGGTTTTGAGCTTGAAGGAGCAGCTGGTCCACCATTGTTGAAGAGGTCTTCAAGGGTAACAATCTTACCCCTTTTTACCCCTTCCTTGCATTGTATTTTTGCCTATCTTAGAAATATTTTTGAGCTTAGTGTATAATATAAAAAAGTTCTTTTTTTAGGCCCTCTAAATAGTTTTTTTCGAGTGTTTTGTGGTTTGGAGGTGTTTGACCCCTCTTAGGCCTTGAGAGGCCCCATTTTGTGCTATTTTGAGTGAGCTCCGGGACCTTGGTGTTTGGGCCTCCTCACCACTGAAATCTTGAGGGATTTCAGAGGTGAGGATGGTGCCTTGAGGTCCTAGGGAGGAGAGGGCCACCCCTTCTCCTTGTTGTCCTTGAAATGGACCATTTTTGGCCTCTTGAGGGAGCCCCTAGCTAAGCTTCTTGTTGACCATGCCTTAGCTGATTTTTGTGCCTATTATGTCATAATATGCTTCTGTTTTTAATTGGTTTTGGTACACAATGCATGTTTAGCATACCTACCCTGTAATGCCATGTGTAGGCCTTAATATGCCTTAGGTTGTAAGCCCTTGTTCTAGCATATTTTAGGCCTAGCTTTGTGAAGCTTTAGTGCATGTTTTTGTATGCTTTAGCTCTGTTTTAAATTGCTTGAGTCATACTTGCTATGTATTGCATAGCTCCTTTGCATTTTTGGTTTGTTAGCCTTAAGTTTTGGGTCTTTATTGCATGCTTAGCCTATCTTGTTTGCTTGGTTTGGCACCATCTTAACATGATTCCAGAGCTTACATTGCACGTCATTAGTCCATGCTTAGCCTCTTTTAAATGTGCTTGAAAGTTGCCTTTGTTTGCTTAAGTATAGGCCCATTAACATGTGCATGTGTGCAAGTGTGTTTGGTCCCATTTCTTAAGTTTTTGGCCACTGTTTTAGGTCTAGTTAGAGTTGCCTAATTTAGTTTAAGTCCATCCCTTTGTTTGTTGCATGCTCTCCTTGTATGTTGTAGCATATTGGTGAGTTGTTGCATATTTGAAATCACATGATTGAATGAAGTCACGTGTTGGCTTACATGCTTGAATGCCTACACTAACCTTGCACACTTGTTAGTTGCATTGCTCTATGCCTTGCATTTCTTGCATGCTCATTTGCATTGTCGTATTGCATGCCTAGTTAACATGCTTACGTTGCATTGCATTGGCATGCATGCTTGGCCTCTTGACTATCCATGATAGAGGTTAAGTCCCCCTTGGTTTGATTGTGTGCATTGCATTTCATTTGACATGAAAATGCATAACTTGGTCTCTTGGGCCATCACGCATTGAAATGCGCGATTGGTGGTCCAAGAACTAAGGATCATGTCCCTTTGAGTCATACGCATGATAAGGGATAGGATTGGTGCATACATTGCTTGAATTGCATTGCCATGCTATGCCTTGCCCTCTGCTGCTGTCAATTGCAGATTCTGCAGGAACTTTCTGTCGATCGGCCGTGTTAAGTGCCGACCGGCAATCCTTCCTGGGCCGATAGCTTCGCCAACAGCCGGTGATCATATACCACTGCCGGTGGCCATTCTACTCAGCCGGTGGTGTCTCCCAATGTCCAGGGAAGCAATCCTGAGACTTTGGCAGCCTTCAGAGGAGTATAGCAGGGAAAACAGAGGCAGCTTGCGCATGGCAGTGCACTTCCGAGCAGGACCAAGCACGCGCGCATCGAACCCTCTTCCCGAGGCCCCTGTTATTACTTTTCTTATGCTTAGTTAATTTGTTAATTAATTAGGTGATTCGTAATAATTAATTAGCTTGTAGGTTAATTATCTGTAATATTTATTCGGTCCCTCCGAGCGAGGACAAATTTGTAATAAGTGTGGGTGAGTGTGTGCATGTCTCCCAACCCCCACTTCTTTCTTTCCTTTTATTTACCCGCTTATGATGGTAGACTAGGGCATGTTTAAATTAGCATACCTCATGCTACGCATGCATGCATCCATACATTTGTCTTACATGCACCAGGCTTGGTACATCATGCTAACTGCATTTGTACTTCAATTCCAAATTGAATACGTGTATCAACTGATTGCATTTCACATGCCATGTTTAGGTTAGCCGAGCCTACTCTAAATTGCATCCTGTATGTGTTGCATTAGTCAATTTGACATGACCTAGGACCATGCATGTTGGCTAACTAGTTTATTGTTTTGGCACGGAGTACGACGTAAGTATTTTATGCTTTAGCATACCGCATGCGTGTGAATGCTATTATGACGGCATGCTTACCATGTGGCTAGATGCTTATGTGATAAACTGTTTGAATGCCTATGGGTGAAGGTTGGATTGTCTGAGTTGGAAAAACTCGTTGAAATCCGTATTTTAGCCTACTTGCGAGTAGCAAATTCCAAAGTACTTTTTAAGACAAACGGATATGCAATGCTTATTCCCAAATTAGGCAATCTAGTCTATACTTGTTTGCCATGCGCATAACATAGTAACGCTAGGCTAATAATCGGTTTAAGAACACATAACATTTTCAAAAAACGGATGTCACGGTTAGTAGAGGCCGATCTTCGGATCGGGCGAGAGGGGGTACTCATAGCTGACCTTCCCCAATCGTACCCAAGTTCCCGAGCCAAGGCAACTTTGGTGATGACGGACACATGGCCTTTGGCACTAAGTCAGGGTTTCCTAAATTCCCCCAAAATAAAATATTTAGGTGGCGACTCTGTATCTGGCAAAGCAGTCCATGTTTGGCACTTCTTTTTCTAAAAATCTGTTTTTCAAAACGATTTGCCGGATTTGGACTCTTTTGGTTCAGATTAAGAATCGTGACACAAAATCGAGTCCGAACTGTAGCGGGGCCCACGCGGGCGCGTCTACAATCCTGCAATTGACAGCAGCAGAGGGCAAGGCATAGCATGGCAATGCAATTCAAGTAGTGTATGCACCAATCCTATCCCTTATCATGTGTATGACTCAAAGGGATATGGCCCTTGGTTCTCGGACCATCAAGCGCGCATTTCGATGCATGATGGCCCAAAGAATCGATTGTGCATTTTTGATATGGAATGCAATGCACATGAACAAACCAATGGGACTCAAACTCTATCACAAGCATTTCAAGAGGCCAAGCATGCATGCGAATGGAATGCAATCCTAGGCATGTGAGCTATGGATGCGACATGGCAATGCAATGCATTCATGCAATTATGCAAGCGAATATGCGAGGCAAACATGCAAACAAGTAAAGGTTGGACTTAAGCATGGTTTAGGCAGCCCTCACTAAGCCCAAAACAGTGGCCAAAGTGCCCAAAATGAAGGACTAATGGCATGCAAACATGCATGCAAATGATCTCCAATACTTCAAACATTAAAGAGCAATTCTCAAGCACACTTAAGATGATGCAATCATGGACATATAGCATGCAAATTAAGCCTTGAAAATCTTGCAAGAACATGGTGCCAAACCAAGCAAACAAGATGGGCTAAGCATGTAACAATGGTCCAAGATTCAAGGCAAGCTAAAAGGGGTATTTGACCACACTTAGCAAGATCAAACATGGCATGAATTTAATGACCAAAAACAGAGTTTTAGTACATTAAACAAAGCCAAAAAGACCACTTAGATGGCATCTAAATGGCTTGAATTCAAAAGAATGCACAAATGCACTTTCAAGGAGCATACAACACAAGCTCATAAGGCATCAAAGAGGCATCCAAGGCAAGCATACAAGCATGCTAAAGGGACTGAAATGATGCTACAAATGGTGCCAAACCACTGAAATAAAGCAAGTAATGCATGCTATACACCCACACACTTAAGGCCAACAAGCCAAAAATGCAAAGGGGCTATACTAAGCATGCCTTGGTCGACCCAAACAATTAAGGACAGACCTCAAACATGGCAAAATAAGCACAAAAGCTTCACGAAGCTAGGCCTAAAACACGCTAGAACCATGGTTTACAACCTAAGGCATTTTAAGGCCTAAACATGGCATTACAAGGTAGGTATGCTAAGCATGCATGGTGTACCAAAACCAACATACAACAATGCTATTTCATGGCAAAATAAGCATAAATAATAGCCAAGGCATGGTCAACATGAGGCTTAGCTAGGTGCTCATTAAAGAGGTAAAAATGGCCCTTTTCAAGGACAATAAGGAGAGGGGGTGGCCCTCCCCTTTTTGGGACTCTAAGGCACCATCCTTACCACTGAAATCCCTCAAGATTTCAGTGGTGAGGAGGCCCAAACACCAAAGTCCCGGAGCTCACTCAAAATAGCACAAAATGGAGCCCCTCAAGGCTTAAGAGGGGTCAAACACCTCCAAACCACAAAACACTCTAAACAAACTATTTAGAGGGCCCAAAAATAGAACTTTTTTATGTTATATACTAAACACAAAAATAATTGCAAGGTAGGTAAAAATACAATGCAAAAATGGAGAATAAAGGGACCAACTTCTTACCCTTGAAGACCTCCTTCACAAATGGTGGACTAGCTACTTCCTTGAGCTTAAACCAGCCCCAAAACCCCAAGAACAAACCTCTGGCCCTTCAAGAACCAAGAAAATGTGTAACACTATGTGTTTGTGTGCAATAGTAAGACACAAACACACTTATACACACACAAGAGAGAGATATAGAGATAGGATATGTATGAAACCCTAAACCTAAAACCAGAGCTCTCATAACTTTTCTAACCTTTTTTGTCTAACCCTAAAGCCAAGAGAGGAGGGCTCCTCTTATAGAGAAGCCAATCTTGTAAAGCTTACTCAAGAAGCTAACAAGGAAGCCATCCCTCCATACACGTGTATGGAGGGGAACAAAATGCAAGCCAGCTGTATTAAAATATCTGCAAAAGCAGATGAACAGTAGTCGGCTGCTCAAAATTGCCATTTTGACAAAATGGACTGCCGACCGGCAACAAAGAATGCCGACCGGAAATATATATTGCCGATGGCAACAAAACACCAGCCGGTGGCCTCTGGCCACGGCCGGTGATGTGTGGGGATGCCTCACAAGGTATTCCCTGCCCCTCCAAGGCAAAACACAAGTGTTTGGTGCAAAACCAGACACTAAACAGTCGAGTTCGGAGATCCTGAGGCAAGGCGCGTAGCTGAGACCTCCGGGAACTCCAAACGAACACAAACATGGATGATCACCGGGTGTTCAAACGGTGACGTCCAAGTTTTAAAGACGGTCAAAAATTGGGTGTCTACAGTTATCTTTTGTTGTATTACATGTAAATTCAAGCCGAGGGCTTAAAGTGTAATTGAGTTAGCACTCTATTTTGTGACCAAGTGTTGGCTTGGAAAGTTGTAAGCCCCTGGGGCATTTACTTTTGTTGTTAATATGTAATACTTTTGTAATCGATTACTCTGATGAATGGAAAGATGTTTATTTCTCTTATATCAATGCATGTCAGGAATGATGGGTTTTATGTATTATTTTGAGGGCGTAACATTACACACATAGATGCTAGTTAATACCCATAAATAACTGAAATCTGCACAGTTAGAAATTACACATTTACCCAAAGCTTACTAAGGGATTTTTCTACTCGTTTTGGAATGTTTGAAAAATCCTACATTTCAAGTCATTCCAAGTCAAAAAGATTTTCATATCAGAATCCACTCTAAATATTTGAATACCTGCCCCACACCCCAAAAAGATTTCCATATCAGAAGATTTTATGCTCAATGAAAATTTGGTATGGCTCCCCTTGATAGTCTTATCCTCCATACTTCTCCATACTTCATATTTTGGGCTCCATTCTAGGCCCGCAATGATAATCTAAACCGTTCGTCTTGTAAATCTCATAATAAAAACTGTCTGTGCAAAAAAATTAACTTCATCAGATATTGATGAACACATAAACAAATCACTTTTTTTTTTTGAATTTTTTTATTGAATGAAAGGTTTAAGTTTAAACTCACAATTATTGTCAATTTTAAAAAACGAGATGCAATTTATTCATATATCTAGTGATATCGGATGAAACTAATTTTTTGAATGGGATTACGAGATGAACAGTTTAGATTATTAATGTGGCTTAGAATGGAGCCCAAAAAATAAAGTATGGAGGAGAGCCATTCCCAATGCGGACGTACACAATGTTGCATTTTTTTTTTTATAGCATGTTTAATATGGAACGATGTGGATTTGTATAGTGTCACATTGTTTGATTGTTTTTTTGTGTGTGTGTGTGTGCGCGCGCGCAAGACATTTATGCCACTAGATTTACTCAAATGAATTCCACAAAATAAATGACTCAAATCCCCATAGTTTGAAATTACACATTTTTCCAAAGCTTACTAAGGGGTTTTTACACTCTTTTTGAAATGTTTGAAAAGCTCATATTTCAAGCCATTTCATATCAAGTCTACCCCAAATTTGAATGCCCACACCCCACCCCAAAAGTATTTTCATATCAGAAGATTTTATGCTCAATGGATATCAATGTGGATATACACAATGTTATATATATATATAGAGAGAGAGAGAGAGAGAGAGAGATCCTTCTTTACGCATCATGACTTGTATAGAGTGACTTTTTTTTTTTTAATGTGTGCAAGGCATTTGTACCATTAGATTCACTCAATTGAATTCCACAAAATAATAAGTTGTGTATCTTACCTTTTCAGCACAAAAGAAAAAACAATGAAACATAATGAAAATAAGGGCATAATCGTAAACCTAATTTTCAAAAAATATATTAAATCCACCTTTCCAAAATCAATAGGACTAATTGGTCTATAAGAAAATCCTTAGAACTAAATGGATCACCATTTCTCAATATGGGATTTATGGGTAAATTTCCTACATAATACTAGCTAATTAGTTTTCCCTAGTTGAATTCAATTATGAGTGCTTGGCCCATAAATCTAAATTTGAATTTTGTTTGTCCAAAAGTCATAAGGACATGCTTAGGCAAAATGACCAAACTATCCATATATATATATATATATTTATCGTACACCTCTATTTAAAATAAAATTCGTATACAAAATCAAGAGCTAGGGTTTTACCAAACTAAGATGAAAGATTTAGAAAATATCAGAAATCGGTGAGCTGAAAATGGTGAGAAGGCACTAAAATGACGAATCTGCAAGTGAAAAAGAGATTGAGTAACGAATTGTGATCAATCAAATGAAAATAAGGCAATCAAAGAGTTGATAGAGGAGAGGCAAATCATACCAGAGAGAGAAAGTCGATTAGAAGTGAAATCACAATATTGCCGCCGTGATCGGTGACTTTGGAAACAAACGACTTGTAAAATCCTAACATCATACGAAAATGTACTCAAAAAATGGCTTTAAGCGTTGCAGCGACGGTGGAAGAAAATGTGACAGAGGTATTGAAGAGACAATAAAATGAGGAGTCAAAGGACTGATCTGTGTATATGTATATATATATACATCCATCTCTTTCTCTCTCTCTCTCTCTCTCTCATCTCTCTATATATATCTGTTTGTATCGTTCAATGATGGTGATGATCTGTTTAGAAACGAAAGATAAAAGTAAATTGGTGAAATTTGTGTGATGGTGTTGGGGACTCAAAGGCTATTTCAAAGGACTCGAGTCTGTTGTTTTCATCTAATTTCAAGCAATCAAATAGAGAATTAACGAAGAAAAGTAAAGATTTCATGAATTTAGATCTGTATCAACAACCTCAATAACAAAATCAGAGCTTTGGCTTAATACAGTACCGCTTGGCGCCGAACTCGTTCTTCACGAGCCCTCATCATCATCGTAAATCATTATCGTTGAATCTGTTCAAAAAGGCTCAAATTTGTTCAATTTTTGTAACAAATAAGTTGATATAGGTTCAAAAATAATTGAATAGATAAAAAATAATTTCAACAGATAGTGAAAATAAACTTACGAATCCAACAGATGGATTATAATTTGGACAGATAAGAAAAAAATTAAGATAAAAATTTGAACAGATAAAAAAAATTAATAGATAGGAAAAAAATAATCTTGGTGAATAATTTTGACATATAGATTTTTTCGATATATAGGTTAATAATTTTGACAGTAAGTTTAAAAAAACTAAACAGATAAAAAAAGATTTGAATGAATAGGTTAAAAAAAGGGGTAAAATTTGAAATAAAATGTCCTCTATTGATGTAATATTTCTCTTAAATTATATTGCAGTGACTTGGGCCTAGACTAGTCAGTTAAGGCAAGAGATCAGTTTGGATCGAATTTAGACAAATCTTTGTATGCTTTAGAATGAAATTGAACACCTAGACTTCAACCCGATTGAATTTATCCAAGTTTCAACCTAAAAAATTGTTGGTCCCATTCATGAGATAAGTCATTAGAGTAAGAGTAGCCAAAAAAGAAAGTACTATATGAAACAGTTTATCCCATCATGAGATAAGTCATAGTAGTAAGAGTGGCCAAAAAAGAAAAGTATAAGCGGTTAGATCAAGTTCAATTTAGATGACTAAAATCAACAAATCACTATTAAAACCAAGGTAAAAAATAATTACAAAAATATATTGCATGAATTTCAATTTCAGTGATTTACCATTGGAAAAATGTAAATGAGAAGTAATACTACATACTTTATACAGTACAAAAATGGTAATGAATTACATATCGCACCATGTATACAAAATTTGAAAATTTGAAAATTGTCATATACTAATGAATGAAAGATGAAAATACTTGAATTTTTTTTTTTAGGAAATCAAACAAGCAAAACTATGGTACACACTCTTAAAAATGTATACCGTATGTTCTTTCAAAACTATACTACAATGATTGGTAACAAAATCACAGTAGTTAATAACTTTTTTCACCATAACAATACGTAATATTTTAATATTCATAACATAATCATAATAGTTCATTATACAACTGTTAGGTTTTTATTCTTAGCAATCCCGTTTGACAAAACTCCTTTCAGTTGTACTTTTATTCGCACTTTTATTTTAGTGAGACTATGAGTTTTTAGATGCGAATCTAACCCAAATTGTGTCTTGCAAAGATGTTTCAGGAGTTAATGCTTTCATGTTTGCCACTTCGCTGACTATGTCGGGGATCGAGCTACCTGGTCAGCTCGCGAGGTCCACGGGCAACGCCCCTTGGCGGGTCTAGGGCAGCCCCCAAGCGAGGTCGAAAGGAAGTGCCCCCAAAGCCAAAAGCAAAATTGCAATCGAAGTTGTTTGGTCGCTCGAGTGAAGGAATGTGCGCTCGAGCAAAGAATCCTTGGTTTCAGAAGTTTTCACTGACTGTAAAAATACTAAGAAGTTGCATTTCTAGCTCGAGCGAGGCTTTGGTGGCTCGAGCGAAGACACTTGAAAAACACGCGTTTTAGTCTCCTCATTCGAGCAAGAATTCCTTCGCTCAAGCGAGCATCGCGGCCCTATTTTCTATAAATATGTGTTTTAGTCCGTTTTTAGGGTTACGACTTCCAGATCTTCTTCTTGGATATTAGGGTTTATATCTAGAGCTTCTTTGCTAGGTTCTTTGATGTTTGTTTGAGTTTCACTCATGGTTTGGAAAATATACATCAAAGGATTGTTCGTTTTGTTCAATACAAAAGAGAGTGTTGTTCTTCGGTGGATTCCGTGGAATTCGGGCCTGAAGCTTTTTGGATTCCGGAGTGGCTCATCGTCGTGATTTGACATCGGCGTTGTGGATTCAACGTTGGGCAAGACAATTCTGAGGTGAAGAGGGGGCTAGAAGAGGCACATAGGGGTCGGTTCGATTCGGGCGTGGATTCGCTAGGTAATTGAGAGTACACTTGTGTAATTCTTTTATGTCTTGTTAATAGATTGTTTTGTGACTTTTGCTCGTGGTTTTTTATCACAATTGAAGGCGCTCCAATTGTGGTTTTTTCACGTAAAATCGTTGTGTCAATTTGTCTTGATTGTTTGATTATGATTGTTATTTACTGCTTAAAATTGATACATAATCACAAATCAATATCTAGGGGATTTTTAGATTTTTCAATAACCTTAATAATTTGTAACTAAAACTCTTTTTTTTTTTTTTTGGTGCTCTAGGGGATTTCTAGATTTTTCAATAACCTTAATAATTTGTAACTAAAACTTTTTTTTTTTTTCTTGGTGCATCCATTCTTAACATAATTATAATAATTTGTATTAATATTACAAAAACTCATAACTATTCTACAAAATAAAGTATATAAGTAAAAATAAAAATAAAAAGTTTGAGAGGGCTAAATGCAATTAAGCAACACATACATCATATAATCACACACATATCCTAGCAAAATAGCAGGGCCAAGACCCCTCCTAACCCCTCCTTCCCTCCGCCCCTAATAATAGATACATAATTACGACAGCGTAATGTATTCTTTTACTTATTAATTAACATGTGGTAGAAGTAGTATTCTATAAGTCACTTTGTATTTGACCCGAGATGTTGAGTGTTCGATCACATCAAATTTTAATCTATTTTTTTATCACATATTAATTAATAAGTAGATCTGAGAAGCCGGCAATGTTGAATTTGTTTTACATCTAGCCTATCCAAAAGAACAAGTCAACTATCCATATAAATCGGCCACCATCTTAACCAAATAGTCGTTAAAAGATAAACTATCAATAAATTCTAATAGTTAAATTTTATTCTCAGTAAAGCCTTGTTTGGGAATATCACTTTTTAGCTTAAAAGTCAAAAAGCCATTAAAAAAAAACCAAAAAACCAACAAATTATATATATAAAAAAAATCAAAGATTCTTTTTTCTCTTTACTCTTCTTCGTACATCTTTTGGTAAAAAATTAAGAAGTCATATCAAACATACTAATTTTTTATCTCATATTTTAGTCAAAAAATCAAAAAATTACTAAAATAGTCTATTTCCAAACGAGACTTAAGTCCAATTGAAAGTAGTCCTCCTAAAATCGTCATTAAAAATAATTTTTTGTTACAATTTTTTATGTATGTTGCTAAAAAATGGCAATTAGTTCGTAATGAATTTTCTAAATTATAACTAAAAGTTAAATTATTGACTTTTTTGTGATTTTTTTTTAAACTGTCGCTAAAACTTATAATTAATAACGTTTTTTTGTGAAAAAATTTCAATTTGATGTTGAAAATTAACAATTAGTGATATTTTTTCAAATATTTTTTAAAAAATACGTTAATTATCACAAAAACATATTAGATAATAAATACACTTATTAAAACTTATACATAAATTTCTCTTGAAAATATATAAATAGTGAATTCTAAAAATACCCCGCAAACACACCCACAAAAATATAATACCACAGAGAACCTAGCTTTCCATGGCCGCACTGCACCTGCTTGTTTTGAGGCCATCCCACGTGACCCTTTTTTCACTGCTTAAAAAAGACCCAAAAAAAAAATGTTAAGTATCACCGTCCGTCAACGAATCCTCTGCCGCGCCTCGAGCCTCCGGGGCAGCTTTCGCTCCTTCTGGTTTTAAAGCATCTTATCAATTCTGGAAGAAAAATAAAAATTTTGGCCCTAGTTTTGCATGAAACTGAATACAGTTGAAGGAGTAATTGAATCTTCTTTGAATCCTTCTACTGCTATTTTTCTTTTCTTTATCTGCTTTGAATCTCTCACAAGTACTATTAATTTCAGTATCTCTTGAGGAATCGAATCTGGTGCACGGATTCCTTTTACGCACTGTTTGGTTGCTTACAAATTGGGGAAAACAAGAAAAGAAAAGGAAATTTTTGATGTACTTGTGTGTTTTCATTTTCCTTTGCCTCATTCTTAATTAGTGACCTTACTCTCTGGATGCAATCCATATAGAATGATAGCTTTTACTTTACCTTCATGCAATAGAGAATTTATTCCTACCTAGGTGTAATCAGATAAAAATAAAATATTAATATAAATATCACTGACAATGATAATAATAATAAAATTCTTCTTGCTTCCACAATAAATCTAGTTGCAGTGATATCTTCAAATGAAACTACAAATTTCATAAAATTTAATATACCATTTTATAGATCATTGAAGTTTTAGATTGTGAATGGTCTTTGGCTGGTTCATACAAAACTTGTGAATAGACTATATATATGTTGGCCATATATAATTCATTTGACCTTGTAAAGTGTAATAAGCGGTAATAAAGCCAAGGTAGAATCTTGAAGGTTGTTTCAATTAAATATAGAACATAATTTTTGGACTTATAAATAGGTCCTAAATTCACATTTTAGGTTGAAAGTATGACGAAAACTTTCCCTGATGTTCTGCAAAGATTTTTTACATATAGCTTGAATTTCTATTGATATTGCAACTAGGACGAGTGATGTAGAGAGAATGAAATGAAGCAATCCAAGTTCAAGAGGATTTGTGTCTTCTATGGGACTAGCCGCGGCAAGAAGAGTAGCTACCAAGCAATCCACATTTACTTTTCTCTCTTCACTTCATTATCTTGGACTAGCCGGGGCAAGTAGAGCAGCTACCGTGCAATCCACATTTGTGTCTTCCGAAGAAGAATTATTTTTAGTGGTTTTTCTTGTCTTAATAACTAAATTCAATTAACGGGGAAAATAAATGGTATATTGGCTTGAGGTGATGCTTATCAGTGTTGGCTTAAAATCTCTGTGAATCAAGAAACCCCTTTCTAGAATATGCAGCGCAATATGCTGTAGCAGCAGCCCTTGCGACATTGGAAAAGGATAAAAAGGATTTGTTACACAAACTACTTTTACAAGGTAATGTTTGATGCTTCATCTTTCTTATTAAAATTAAGTAATTGTAAATATCTAATGTCTCAACTGGATTATTCATGCAGGTCTTGACATTACAATTTTAGGTTGCAATGACTTCTATTCATATCGGAATCAGGTATTGTACCTTTCCTATTGTACTTTTAAAATCTTTAACTTATTTGATCTTTAGTGGTGTTTATTTGCTCATATGTTTTTCCTATCATGTTCTTTCTCTTTTACTACAATTGAAACATCTACTATAATGATTATGCTTTCTGAGCTACTAGAATGAAAGTGATTTTTTGAATCATCTTATCTATATCATTAATGTATTGTTACAAATTTGCACATTATTATACTTGAGATGTTTCCATAGGCCAATGTTTAGAGCAAGCCAAAGTTTAACAGATTGAACTGTGTAAGTTTTCCATGCTTCTAGGTGGGGTTTATCATGTGAGATTGGAAAAGGGAAAGTTTTCTGCAGTTTACAGTAGTCAATGATATGTTCGCTTTTCACCATAAGTGCTTTCTTCTGCTCAGGTTTCTCTCTCTTCCTCTCTCTTTCTCTCTCTATATATACAATTATATTTTGTCCTCATAAAGTATTATTGAATTCTTACCTTGGCCCTTAAAGTTTATTTTTTCCAATTTGGTCTCTGAACTATATGATCATTCCCAATTTGGCTCAATTCCCAACTGCCGTCCAAATTATTGACATAAATTGGCACGTGGCACTCTTTGGCCCCACATGGCATATTAAATAACCATTCATTTTGGTACATGTATGATTGCATTAGTGTTACACTTTGGCATTACAATTCATCAATGATCATTGATCAAAACATAGCATGAAAACATTCAACTTTGTCAGATATCAAGAGCTCTGTGGCAGAGCTTATGATGGGAATGAGCTGAGAACATGAAAAACAAAAAAAGGTTAGGAAGTTATAGAAGACTGTTTTTGATAGTGTCCTTTTGGGGACAATATTGTAACAAGGGCTACTTCATTAGGTGTATTTTTCTACAAACTTTCACTAGAATTTGTCTTATTTATGAGTTTTCCTTATTTGGAATTGCAGGATGTAGTTAAAGGAAAAGCGTTAGAGGAAGTCATTGGTGATGTGCTGAATGGCAAATGGGACCATGAGAGGACTACACAGAAGAGAATGAATTGTTTTTTCCATAGAAGTCTGCTACATATTGAATCCCTTAGTAGTTGGCATTGTTTTTTCCTTAAGAGCACTACTAGAAAATTGACTTTTTGCGTCTTTTTTCTTTCTTTTTTTTTTGCGATTGTCTGTTTGGCCATGGCAAAAAATATATTTGTAACAGCATTATGAGAAGCAAGTCAGGGGTGGTAAAAGGTCTAGTTTATGAGTGGGCTTTATATTTGCCCAATTTATATTTGCCCCCATTTATTTCTCCTATTTTCTTTTATTTATATTTGCCCTGGCCAAGCATGCTTAAACGCTCGCTCGCTCTCTCTCTCTCTCTCTCTCCGAGGTTCTGTTCTTGTTGCTCACATTGCATATATATACATATATAGATATATAATCTAAAAACCAAGCATGCAAGAATCAACTGTTGTATAGAACATCTTGTCGAATCGATTCTAATAGGCTGATTTGCTATAGGATTTTTCGGCTCCAATGGGGCAGATTTTGGATAGACTACAGGCATTTGGTGAATTTGAGGTATTGGATTGTTATTGAGAAGAATTTGTTATATTCACCATTGCAAATTGAATTGGAGTGAAAACAAGTTAAAATGATAGAAAAATGCTCTGTGGAGATCAATTTAGTAACAATGCATTCTAATGACATGTTTGTTGCTCGCTATGTTGTTTATGGTGATTTGTATAATATTGTTGCAGTTCAAACATTTTGGGGACAAGGTTATTGTTGAGGAACAAACAGAGAGGTACATTTGAATGCAGTTTGATGAGACATATATGTGCAATTGTACTGTATAGTCTGTTTTTAGTGGTGTATAATGTTGCTTAGTTAGAGATATTGCTCTTTGATTGTTTTTGAATTGGCATTTTTCATTTCATTTTTCTTTTGAGATTTTAGTTAATATTGTTTTGTAGGGGATATGAATGAGATATTTCGTGGAAGTTCATTTCTTGAATTAAGAAGTGCGTGATTTTATCCTCTGTGGAAAATAGCTCACTTAAGGTCTTTCTCATCGGAAATAGAAATAACACGTTTTTTAATTTTTAATGCATTTTAATTTTTGATATGTGTATGCATACTCTCTCTCTCTCTCTCACACACGCACACACCCACACCCACACACGTATTTTTGAAGTATTATGTTGATCAATAATACAATACTTGCTTCTTGAAACTAGCATTTGATGATTAGACTTTTATTTGTAAATTTTTTAGGATTGCATAAGTCAATGTTACATGCCTTAAACGCAAGCAACAAGTATGGTAGGACAAGATTATTTGTTGTTTATCTTTGAAATATTTTGTAGAACTGTGTTTGATGTTTATCAGTTTGGATTTTTATTTTTTATTTTTTATTTTTTAAATTTAGATGACCAACTTGGTGGTCAAATGTGTGATATTCTGTGGAAATATAAGAGTAGTTGTAGAGAAATGACCCTTCGCCACTTATTTGACAGGAACCATTTCTGGGGATTTTTTTCCTGATGCACCCATTGCAACACTCTTTTTTTTTTGGCTAGACAAGTTTACATTTACTAACCGAGACTTCCTATGTACAGGTATTATACTAATTATGGTCTTCTATTTAACTGTGGATACAAAAAGTTGTAGTAGCCTTAACTTGAAAAGGTTAATAGTTTAGTGTTTGCGTCATTTTACTACTTGGATTGTCTCTCTCTCTCTCTCTCTCTCCATAGATGAGAATATAAAAACATCTTTATCTAGCTATCTGTTTGTTCGTCTCATGAGCCTGTATTTGTTTATTTGTTTTGGATTCTGGTTGCAAGATGTGATGATAGATTCATTATTGATTTGAGGCACTGTTTTCTTGGTTTATGATTTCTTTTGCTCCTCTGTTTGAGGAGCAAAAGATATGGCTGTAAAAGTGCTTCAAAATGTGTTCAACCTAGATTTTTTTCCTTTTGAGTAGATCGCAATTGAACTTTAATTGAACCATAATGAGCTGAGCTCAAATAGTTTGGTGTTATTATTATTATTATTATTATTATTATTATTATTATGCATTTAATCTTATTGAGCCAAGTAGTATCTTGTTCAAGCTTGACTTGAAAAATTAATGAGCTGAACATGAGTTGAGCTCAAGTAGTTTAGTTTCTTTTACAATGAGAGAGAGAGAGAGAGAGGGTGGGTGGGAATTTGGTCGATGGTGGCAGAACGGTGAAGATTAACTAAATCACCAATGTTTGACTGGATTGTACCAGTGAGATTGTTAAGGATGAGGCTGAGTTCTAACAAAGTAGTGCAGTTGTATATGCCAGGTATGCTTCCATTAAAGAGAGTATTCCCAAAGTCTATATACTGCAAATTCCTAAGGTTTCCTAGTTCTAGTGGAATTAGACTGGAAAGAGAATTATCACAAACAGTTGGCTCTAAAGGATTAAGATATGTTTGTTAATTGAATGATAGAATAGGTTCCCAAAACTTGAATTCTTTTATTTTGAAAGTAGTTCTAGAATTTGAATTGGTACTGATGATTAATTCTTCTGTTAGGAGCGAAACTCTTGCAGAATTTATATGCTAAGAATTTTCAGTGGAAACACTAATAATTGTTTTCACTTGCAAGACAGATATGAATCAGTTCACAAAAAATATTTTAAAATTAGGCCAGCAGTGGTTGTCACAGTGACAGTGGTAGGCTGTCACAGTGACAGGTAGTAGAATTACATTTTTGCCCCTATTGATTTACTTTGAAAAATGTGAGAATAGGGATAAAATTGTCATTTTAATTACAAACATCATTTCAACACATTTTTCAATACACCAACTCAAATAAAAATCTATCCCATCTTCCCAAACACAAAAACTAAAATAGCCTACTAAAATAGTCAAAAAGCCAAAAAGCCTCTAAAATAGCCACTTCCCAAACGAGGCCTATATCTCCAATTGTTATCATTGTTGGGTGGTCAAGAAGGCCCGGTGCTTCGGGTCCTTATCATTTTGTATATTTTGCATTACTTCATCAATGAGAATATTTTGTCTTATGAAATTATGTAAGGCCATTGATGTTGCAATTAAGGGAACTTGTACTCTCCAAAAATTGTATTTCATCATGTTTCTCAAGATGCCCCACCTTGATTTCTACGTACCATCGCAAAGTCTTAAATGACATTTGTTACAAATAATTATTTATTATAAAAATTATATATGCATTTGTTACAACAAAAATATCAATTGCAAGAACTTAACAATTTTTTTTAGATGAAAAATAACATAAAATTAACAAATTAATTTAAAGATGTAAAAAAAATATCAACCTATATTTTCATATATATATATACCCATACATCTCATAAAAATAAAAAAATTCTTACTACAACAATTTATCTATATATTGCAACTAAAACAAATTTGAAAAATTAGAGATGAGAAGCTTAGAGACCTAACAACCTTATCAACACACAATGTTCACCAAAATCTCTAACTACAAATAAAACACCTAAACAATAACCCATGACAAGTAATGAGACTACGAATTTTTACGTAGCTGTGAACTAACCAAAGAAATGGTTCCCCCTTTTGAATTCTTATCAAAACACAAGTTGCGAGACAAGCCGATCTCTCTCTAGTGTATAGGAACATTGTTGAGGGTTTTATTGCGAAGTAAATAGACTTTATTGTGCACTCAATGAGAAATATGTTTAGATTGTCCTACGATTTAAGGGTTGCCGGTTTCAAATTCAACAGCTGATTTTGGATTATTACGTATACAAAACGTGAAAACTAAGGATGCAGTAACAAACATGACCCTACGAGGTGCCCACTTCAAGCAAGAAGCAATGCCTATGTGGCTGTCGTAGATTGCCACCTATGCATCGACGATAGAGTAGTGTATAGTTATGCAAATAATTATTCCCATGTTCAAACAAAACTCTTTTCATTATCCACCATGTATAGTTATGCCATTTTTAAAATTATATGTAGAAGCTAGTAGTGTTTTTGGGTGATGAAACATGTATAAATACAAATAGTTCGAGAAAGAAGTACCTTCATAAACTTACCCAAATTAAATCTGTTTGAATTTTTAAATATTCAATTAATTGGTTGTTAACTTAGGATTGTTGGTAGCAAAAAGTAACTTGAAGACTCAAATTTGGCCTGCCAACAAGCTCTAACTTTAAAGGACTCATCATCATGCATAAACTAGAAGTCTACAATACAACTACTAATAGATTCAATATGTAGCGAACTCTCAACTAAAAAAAATCATTTTTTGTGACTGCTGGATGCTGCCACAAATAACAAAAATGCAGTCACAAAAAATCTTTTGCGATGATCATGTAACGGCAAATAGGGAATGCAAATGTGGGGTGGAAAATACTTTTGCGACCGCAATACAGTAGTCACAAATTATTTGCGATAGGAAAATGCTAGAGGTCCCAAATTTTCTACCAAATAAATGACCAAATGTCTCACATGGGTGTGGGATCCACAAAATTGCGGATCCCACACCCATGTGAGACATTTGGTCATTTATTTGGTAGAAAATTTGGGACCTCTAGCATTTTCCTATCGCAAATAATTTGTGACTACTGTATTGCGGTCGCAAAAGTATTTTCCACCCCACATTTGCATTCCCTATTTGCCGTTACATGATCATCGCAAAAGATTTTTTGTGACTGCATTTTTGTTATTTGTGGCAGCATCTAGCAGTCACAAAAAATGATTTTTTTTAGTTGAGAGTTCGCTACATATTGAATCTATTAGTAGTTGTATTGTAGACTTCTAGTTTATGCATGATGATGAGTCCTTTAAAGTTAGAGCTTGTTGGCAGGCCAAATTTGAGTCTTCAAGTTACTTTTTGCTACCAACAATCCTAAGTTAACAACCAATTAATTGAATATTTAAAAATTCAAACAGATTTAATTTGGGTAAGTTTATGAAGGTACTTCGTTCTCGAACTATTTGTATCTATACATGTTTCATCACCCAAAAACACTACTAGCTTCTACATATAATTTTAAAAATGGCATAACTATACATGGTGGATAATGAAAAGAGTTTTGTTTGAACATGAGAATAATTATTTGCATAACTATACACTACTCTATCGTCGATGCATAGGTGGCAATCTACGACAGCCACATAGGCATTGCTTCTTGCTTGAAGTGGGCACCTCGTAGGGTCATGTTTGTTACTGCATCCTTAGTTTTCACGTTTTGTATACGTAATAATCCAAAATCAGCTGTTGAATTTGAAACCGGCAACCCTTAAATCGTAGGACAATCTAAACATATTTCTCATTGAGTGCACAATAAAGTCTATTTACTTCGCAATAAAACCCTCAACAATGTTCCTATACACTAGAGAGAGATCGGCTTGTCTCGCAACTTGTGTTTTGATAAGAATTCAAAAGGGGGAACCATTTCTTTGGTTAGTTCACAGCTACGTAAAAATTCGTAGTCTCATTACTTGTCATGGGTTATTGTTTAGGTGTTTTATTTGTAGTTAGAGATTTTGGTGAACATTGTGTGTTGATAAGGTTGTTAGGTCTCTAAGCTTCTCATCTCTAATTTTTCAAATTTGTTTTAGTTGCAATATATAGATAAATTGTTGTAGTAAGAATTTTTTTATTTTTATGAGATGTATGGGTATATATATATGAAAATATAGATTGATATTTTTTTTACATCTTTAAACTAATTTGTTAATTTTATGTTATTTTTCATCTAAAAAAAAATTGTTAAGTTCTTGCAATTGATATTTTTGTTGTAACAAATGCATATATAATTTTTATAATAAATAATTATTTGTAACAAATGTCATTTAAGACTTTGCGATGGTACGTAGAAATCAAGGTGGGGCATCTTGAGAAACATGATGAAATACAATTTTTGGAGAGTACAAGTTCCCTTAATTGCAACATCAATGGCCTTACATAATTTTATAAGACAAAATATTCTCATTGATGAAGTAATGCAAAATATACAAAATGATAAGGACCCGAAGCACCGGGCCTTCTTGACCACCCAACAATGATAACAATTGGAGATATAGGCCTCGTTTGGGAAGTGGCTATTTTAGAGGCTTTTTGGCTTTTTGACTATTTTAGTAAGCTATTTTAGTTTTTGTGTTTGGAAAGATGGGATAGGTTTTTATTTGAGTTGGTGTATTGAAAAATGTGTTGAAATGATGTTTGTAATTAAAATGACAATTTTATCCCTATTCTCACATTTTTCAAAGTAAATCAATAGGGGCAAAATTGTAATTCTACTACCTGTCACTGTGATAGCCACTACCGGTCTAATTTTTTTTTTTTTTTTTTTTTAAAACCTATGAACAGTGTTGCTTTTTGGCTTTTTTCTCAAATGAGGCTATAATAGCCTCATTTCCGGCTTCCCAAACAGCGCTATAATGATGCCAGGAGATGAAGACATTAAAATGGTAGATGTGAGGGCGACTATTGCATGAGCCTTGGCCACGCGAGCGCAAGCACAGTATCTTTGTTCGCAGATTTGTTGGTGAGGACAATGGGAAGTAGATTACAAGATTGTTTCTGTGTATATGAAAAATATAAATCATGTTATTTTTGACATTATGTTTTTGTTTGTTAAAGATAAAAAAAAATAATAATAATTAATGTCATCAAACGTTGATGGTAAAAACAAACCAATTTTTTTTAAGATTTATTTATGTACGGATCAAAAAATAAAAAAACTTTTAGATCATCATCAAATCTTTGTGTATTGGCAACTGTGAATTTTTATTATGCAAAATCATGACCCCAAGTGGAGATTGAAGGGAATAACCAGGTTGTTATTCACCTGTGTCTCTGAAAATGTTCATCTTGGGAGTGTGGTGCAATATTTACTGATATTGAGCGGATGGCAGCTCAAGGGAGCTTCTCTTTTAGTTGGAGGTCGAGAACCGCCAACAAGGCTGCTCATTAGGATGGCCCAAGCCTCTCTCCATGGTCGCTTTCGTCTTGATTGGGTTGCCAACCCCCAACAGAGCTTGCTTTACTTCTTAAATCCTCTTAGGTTAGGCTTTTCCTTTGCTTGCTGCTGTGAGCTTTCTTTCGGGATGTGTTTGCCTTTGTTTTTGGGTTCCTCTGGTTTAAAGCTTCCTATAATCAAAATATATATATACATAAATAAAATAAAACGAACCGGTACAAAATTAATTTGACGATAAGAAAAACACATTTGTACAATTGTTAACAAATGTGGTCAAATAGATTGGAGCAATAGTGTTATTTTATAAATATGTACGTGTTTTCACAACACTTTTTTTTTCTTTTTTTTTTTTTCGAAACAAGAATGTCGCAAAAAATTGGGTGAAAGAATTTTTTAATTTGACAAGTTTGGCTTGATTATGGCTTTTGAAATTTTTGATCAAAATCATCATGCCCAACACCCAAAAAAAAAAAAAAACATTTTCAACATACAAAATTATGATGCAAAAAAATAATTGTTACAATTTCTATAAATTATTTCACATAAACATTTTTTCAATTACATGTTTTCAACATTGTCTAATATTTCGTTTTTTACAAAAATAAAGCATACATATTTTATAAAAACAAAATGTTTGATTATGAATTTTAAAAAATAGTTCATAAAAAAAAAATCTAGAGAAAACGCCCGTTTGTGTATGGTTTTTGAATTGTATGAGTTTTGATGAGCAAACAATAATGATTCATCCTACTAATTTGGGAGCACTAATAGACCATTAATAAGGTGGAAATTCAAAAAAAAAAAAAAAGCACTAATAGCTCTAAAGTGGTGTTGGTCCCACATAATGGGATGATGGGATTTTTTTCTCTTTTTTTTTTTTTTTTTAATTTTCACCTTATTAGTGGTCCATTAGTACTCTCAAATTAGTGGGATGAAGCATTGTTGTTTTTGTTATCAATCTTGATCCCGCGGTTCAAAAAAAAAAAACAATCTTGATCCCAAAATAAAAAATACGGTACCAAAAAAAAAGGAAAATATTTGAGATCTCGTTTTGGGAGATCTTCACCACCTCTACAGTGATGTGGATCAATAATGTGTTTGTATTATTTTTTTTCTTTCTTTTTTTTATTTGGATTAATCACAAGTGAGTGGAATTGTGAAGTTGATATTTTGAGGAATTTCAATCATTACTAAAAAAAAAATAAAAAATTTGAAACAGCAAGAGTAAAAAAAATCAACATATTCCATTCTGGCAGAAAATCAAATGGATAAAAAGGTGGGTCATTATTGAGCAATGATTCATACCCCTTAAAAGTTCCACTCCCACCACCCCACACACACGTGCGGTTGGAGATTGGGAGATCAAAAAAAAAAAAAAAGTTAGCAAATCAAATGCAAAGGGATGAAGGGGGTGACCCCCAAAAGGGGTCTCAACCTTTATTGGTCATTATTACCTTCAAATAAAAGAACAAAAATGTTTAAGACCCCCTTTCCCCTCACCCCTTTTGACCCCCTCTCTTTTTTGATTGGCTATTTTTTTTTTTCCCTTCTCCTCCAGTCACCACCCGCCATGTGTGTGTGAAGATTGTGAAGACAGTAATTGGAAGAGGTCTCTATCAATGCTCATAAAAGAATGCGTGTACAGCCATGTATGCAATAATGACACTCCTGCATCACTGCGAATCCGGATCGTCCGTCGCACTTGCCTGTAGCACATTCCTGTCGCCCTCCAAAACGACGTCGTTTTGGAGGGTTTTTTTTTTTTCTTCCTTTTCTTTCTCTTCTTTCTCTTCCTCTGGTACCCAGAAGCAACAGAGCTCAGATGAATCGACTTTCGAAGATAAGAAATTCTCCAAGTACTTGAAGAAGGTCAAGCCTCTCTATGAAAATACCCCCAAACTAAAATATTTCTGGGAAATTTCATACACTTCTCTGCACTTCACTTTAGTTTGGGGGCATATAAAGAAGATTTCTGTGATGAAGCCGAACTGTTTCTGCGAGAAGAAGATTAAAATATTCATTAGTTTTGCTACGAGTGATTTTTTGCTACGAGAAGAAGATCTGTCTCGTGCCTCCTGCCTTTGATTTTTTTCTACGAGTGGTTGATCTGTCAATTTCGAAAGTATATTAGTTTAAAAATACCCCCAAATTTTTTTTTTATTTTTATTTTTTAAATTGGCCTGCAATTTGCGAAGAAATCAACTGATTCATTGCAAAAAATATATTTTTTTTTGCGACGTAGTTGTTGATCTGTTGATTCGAAGAGTATATTGCTTTAAATATGATTTTTATTATTTTTTGAACGATAGATCTGAATAGTTTTGGAGGGGTTTTTTTTTTTTTCTTCTTTCTTTCTCTCTCTCTCTTCTTATCTCCTCTGTCCTTGTGTCTCTGATTTCTTTGACAATTGGCAAGTACCAATCTCCCACAGAACAAAGCCACACCTTTATCGTTAATACATTGGAATATACACTTCGATTCATCAGCTGTAAACAAGGCTTAAAGCAACTGTGTCCATTGATAAGAAACAAGGAAAGAAACGAAAAAGTGTTAAAGAAGAAACCCCATTTTTTTACAGATCTGGAAACCATTAATACATCATAATTTTTTCAGATTTTTACAAATCTGGAAACCATTACTCTGCTTCATCTTTTTTTTTTACCCATCCAAAATTTCAAACCGAAGAACTAAAATCAAATTTCATCATCATCATCATCAAACCCAGAAAAATTTCAAACCCAGAATAATTTCATCATCATCATCAACAACAATAACCTAAAAAAAACCTATATTACCGGACAATTTGGGGAAATTATTATTATTATACTTTCAATGCCTCGTTTGTTTTTGTTGTTATGTTTTCTGAGGAGAAGTGGTTGGAGTTGTATGCTGTTGTTTTTGTTCTTGTTTTTTTTTTTTTTTTTTTTTTTTTGAGACAAGTGAGAGAGAGAGAAACAGCACCAAAACTCACAACCCTTGCTTTCAGAAATTGAAATTCCTTCGGAGAGGCACTGAGAACCGAGAGAGAGAGAGAAAGAGAGAGACATACCAGTGTTGGAAAGAAAGAAGAAGAAGAAAAGGAAAAAAACAAAAAAACCCTCCAAAACGACGTCGTTTTGGAGGGCGACAGGGTTGGGCCGCAGGAAAAGGCGACGGAGGATCCGGGTTCGCATCACTGCCCGCTGCAGGGGCAAGGACCAAAAGAAAAAGACACTCCTGCATCAGGGGCAAGGACCAAAAAAAAATTACGTCTCGTGAAGCTGCATTTGTTGTAGATTTTTGGTCAAAAAGGTGGGGTAAAAATGTAAATTTACATTATCAACTATTATTTTATATTACACGCAAAAAAAGTTAAAAAATTATTCTAAATATATATGTTTTTTAATCTATTTTTCTAACCCAAAAAAAAAAATTCAAAATATACTTATTTAAATTATACCAAATAATTCTTTAATTTAAAACTAATTAGTCTCGTTTGAAAATAGGTTAGTTTAGTAATTTTTTAATTTTGATGAAAAGATATATAGAAAAGTAGAGAGAGTAATGTAACAATTCGTTTGAGAAGTAGGTTGATTTTTTGGCTTTTTTAGCTATTTTAGCCTAGGACTAAAAAGCTTAGTTTGGGAAGGACTTTTGACTTTTTTGATTTTTTTTGTGAGAAAAAGAATGTAATGATTATGAATTGTATGTGATATTTGGTATTATTGAATTAAAAAACCTATTTTGTTTTTTTGGCTAAAATAGCCAAAAAAGCCTGACTTTTGGCTTCCCAAACGAAGCCTAACTTTTTAACTTTTTTGCTAAAATTGAAAGTTATCAAACGAGGCCTTAGGCTTGGTTTGGGAATTGAGTTAATTTTTTTGGCTATTTTAGGCTCAGTTAAAAAGTCTCGTTTCGAATGAGTTTTTTGATTTTTTTTATTTTTGTGAAAGAAAAAATAAAATAATTATGATTTAGATATGACATTTTGTCTTTTTAACTTTTTAACCTAACCTGTCTTTTTATAGCTATTTTAGCTTAGTAACCCCATTTTAGCTCATGTCAAACTTGGGCCTAAATTCAAAATTAGACACACATTAACAATCACATGTCATAAAAATATTTTATTATTATATAATACACATCTAAACCACAAATCTAATGTGAAATTTTTTTTCTAATTTTTTTTTTAAAAAAAAAATTAACTTTGGAGCAAATAGAAAAAACACTTGAAATATGAAAGGTCATATTGGGAAAAAAATTAAAAGGTCAAATAAGAAAATAAATAAATATAAAGGGCGAAGTGTAATTTAACAAACGGTAGCCCCAAGGTGTTCACCATGGATTTCGTTTTGATGATCTAAGTCAGTTAATGTGTACAGCTTGTCAAGTATTTTATCTCTAAAAAAAATCACACTCATTGGATATCGATAGTATCTTGATTAAATTATATTTTTTTCAATGATAAATATAATTTTAAAAATAAATTGTTGACAAAATATGTTATAATATAAGAGTTATCGATATCCGATCAATATAATTTTTTGTAAGAATAAAATGCTCAACAAACTCTATAAGATTCAAATAATCAAAATAGCACCTACTAATCCAACAACACCGCTTTCTCTTTTAACAAAGTTAGGGATTGTTTGGCATCCTCTATACTAGTACATTTTTTTACCTTTTTATTTTTTAATCACATTACCTCTCTATTTTTATACACATTTTTCTTTAAAAATATGAAAAAATATACTTATTTAAATTATTCCAAATAATACCTAGTTTTAGCTATCTTTTGATTCCATTCTTGTCAAATCAATTTTTTAATTTTTGAAATTTAGGAAATCAACAATTCAAATTTAAAATTAAAATAAGATAATATTAAGATAACGTTTTAAAACTATATCATTTTATTTTAATTTTGAATTTAAACAATGGACAAATTACATTAATGGTTCCTATAGTTTAGGGTTTATGTCACTTTGATACCTAACTTTTCTATTGTGACATATTTGATCCTGAATTTTGAATCTTGTTTCAAATAAAAATAATTGAAGATATTATTACTCAATTTCAAGGGTAAAGTCGTCAATTTAATAAAATATTAACTAATTTGATAAAAATAAATGTCAAAAAATATTTTTGAATTTTTAAAAATTATTTTTATCCCCCAAAGATAAAATTATGTAAAGTTGATAAATCTTTTATATCACGACCCCATTCCGCTCCTAGTAGAATGGTGCCGTGATGGCCAGTAATTCGAGATTACCGAAGGCCAACTTCCTTGTTTTGGATTCGCATTTTGTAGCATCTTGAAGATCATACTTCTTAGCTTGCATTTCATTGTATTTTGTACATGATGGCTCGAGAAGCCGTTTGGTCAAGATGTAATATTTGTACTTTATTTTATTTGTACCCAAGTTGTAAAACTTTGTTAAGATGTATGTTAGGCGTCGCCGCCGTCCTGCTCATCACCTACATATATATAGAGAGGGTGAACTTGGATACTCAGTGAATGGTACAAGTAATAAAGGGTTTGCATGCATGATATCCGAGATCTTTAACAAAACAATACATAATCATAGCTTGTAACAAAATATGAGATGAATCAAGTTCATCTAACAAATCTTTCAAGCTTCATCGATTAAAGTCTTTCAAGGCTTTCAAGTTTCAAGGGATGGCATTAACAAAGGTTGTGCTACAAATGCTTATAGTCCCCTAGCACGTACGAACTTTCAAAGATTGTGCTACAAATGCTTATAGTCTCCTAGCACGTACGGACTTTCAAAGGCTGTGCTACAAATGCTTATAGTCCCCTAGCACGTACGGACTTTCAAAGGTTGTGCTCAAAACAAGATAATACTTGATACAAAAACTAGGGATAATCATTCATGCTTAATCAAATACTTTTCAAAACAAAGCAAAGCAAAGCTTTATCAAAATGTTATAACATAGCTTTATTAAAAATACCACTCACATAGTTCTTCAAACGTCAGGGTTACAAGCAAGGGTCCAAGGCCTACAAGCACACAACAAAACCCATTGAATATACTATCAAACAAGCTTTACATGAATACAAATGATCTTGGCATTCCTTCAAAACTAAGTCGAACCAAAACAAAACACTGTTTCCCCATCTCGAGAAAACATAATGGGCACCAACTAGGTCTTGGCCAAGGTCCTACACCTCCTTGCCGAGGTGTGGTCCCGATGGCCACATTCAAGGAAACGAAGTCGGAAAAATCTGGGTTTCCCTTTCTTTGAAGAACATGAAGAACATGATCATGAAGAACATAAATGCAAAGAGCATAACTTGTTTTTACAAAATCTGAGATTTCATGCTATGAATTCAAAAACATGAACCTGGGCACCCATACTCGAAGACTTTATGAAAACAAACACAAAAATATGAATCTTAATGCAATCTTTCGGATCAAACAATGCTTTTTCTTCAAGAACACATGAATACCACTTTCTTTTTATAAAGCCAACCTTAAATCAATGCATGGCTTGCAAATCAGGTTCAATCATGCAATGCAGCTAGATGATCAATAAGAACAATAAGAGTAGATTAAGATTATAACTTCAAAACACGAATCCAACGGTTTGAACTCTAAGGATCAAGCTTGGAAATCTATTCCTCCTCTGAGAACTTCTCCCTCCTCAAGAAGAAGATATGATACAAAATTATGCATTTCTCTCTCTGCCGGCTGATTTAACACTCAGCTCGGACACGTGGCAACGGTTGGTTAGTTCTTCTAAAAAAGATGACTGAGTGAAAAGACAAGGTTATGACAAAATGTGTTCAACAAGCAAGATGGCATAGGCACTCCGGCAGGTAATGATCTCGGCTAAGAACAAGGCATCGGCAAGTAAGGGAACAATGATCTCGGTTAGGAAGGACAACACTTGGCCTAGCTGTACCACACCTCGGCCTAGATGTGCCACACCTCGGTCTAGGTCGCACCAATCCAGGAACAAGATCACTTAGGCGCAAAGGTGACATCTCGGCCTAGATAATACACATCTCGGCCTTGGTGATGAACACCTCGGCCTAGATGATGACATCTCGGCCAACATGCCTTGGTGAAGGTGGAGGTCAACCACCAAGATGGTTCTAAGCTTAAGGTGATCTCGGCTTGGATTAACCTAGGCTAAACAAACACACCAAATAAGGAACAAAGCATGCAAGTAACACTTATGCAAAACAAATCAAGGTTTTGCAAATGCAACATATCAAGACAAGATCATGTAGTATATGCAAGCATGACTAGAGTGAAGTGAGGGTTGTTACATTTTACACATTTATTTATTTACCAAATTAATTTTTGTTATGTGTTTAGATGATAATCATGTAATGGGTAGTCGTTTTTATTTTCATTAAATTAGTTTCTATTTTTTCAAAAAAAAATATAGCAACAATATTGATATCATTACTAAACCAATCCATTAAATAAAAAAATCTAAAATTAAAAACATTTCATATATTAAATATATCATTTACAAATTAGAAGCCTAACAACCACCCATTACTTAATTACCATCCAAACACATAATAAAAATTAATTTGATAAAAGAAATAAATAAATATATGTGTAAAAAATTTATCAATTTTACATAATTTTATCTTTGGTGAGTAGAAATAATTTTAAAAAATATAAAAATATTTTTTCAACATTTATTTTTGTCAAATTAGTTTATATTTTATCAAATTGACGACTTTGCCCTTAAAATTGAATAATCATATCTTCAATTATTCTTATTTTGAACAAGATTCAAAATTCATAGTCAAATATGTCACAATTGAAAAGTTAAAGACCAAAATGACATGAGTTTTAAATTATAGGGACTGTTAATATAATTCGCCCTTAAACAATTGAATTACCAAAGTAAAAATTATTATGGAGAAAAGAATGATAGAAGATTCTGATCCACAAAGTTACACTAAAAATATGTAAATTTTGGACAATAATCATTAGCTTGTTTTGAGGGGGTAAGTTAAAAGATGACTTTTTTATTTTATTTTATTTTCTAAAAAAATATATGTAAAAAAATTTTAAAAAAATGTGACAAAAAAAATTAAAAAACCAGAAAATTTCTTTTAACCATACTCTTAACACAAGCCAATGTTGTTACAGTTGTCATGTTAGTGCTAGTTATTGTTGTGGTGTTCTGTATTACCCAAGAAGACCATCTCATACATGTGCAGTGCATTTGAATTTAAAAAGTGTGGGTTTAGCTTTAGCTGTATTTTGATTCTATTCTTGTCAAATTGTTATACAATTAAAGTAATATAAGAGAAACTGAGAGCTAAAGAGAATAGTAAAAAATTACAATTGAGAGAGTAAATATTGCTTGTCATTCAATCTTATGAATACCAAGACATTAGTAAACACTTGCTTATATAGGCAAAATTTTAGTAGATACAACACATGAATTTGGAGGAGTTGATGGAGATGGAAGGTTGGTAAAGTAAGTGAAAATGGTGAGAAGTTGTTGAGGTTGGAGAGGTAGGTAAATTAACACAACCTCACTTACTAAATTCCACCATGTTCCATTAATCTCATCTTCTTATCTTGAATCAAAATGATATCTCTTTTAATGGTTATCCAAATATTTCACGGCACTCCCCCCTGGACAACTATATACTAAGAATATATCTCGTTAAAATTTTACCAAGAAAAATCCATTGGGATAAAACCTTTGGTGAAAGAAAAAAAGTACAATATTTTTGTATGTGATTTGTTTAGATTGCTTCATTAAAACCTTGCTAAGGAAAACTTAATAAGAAAAAACCTTAGACAAAGAAAAAATAGTACAATATACAAATCTGCTTAAATAGATGACTCCCCCTCAAAACTACATAATAGATCTTTATGTTGACGCACAATATTATGCATGAGCTTTTTGAATGTTGTAGTTTGTAGTTGTTACCCATAAGGCAACTCAAGAGGGGTGAATTGAGTTTCTAAATGAATTGGTAAATTAAAAATTCAACCTAAATAATAAATAAATAAAAATGCTCACCAGTATAAAATAGAGTAATGAAATAAAATGAGCAAAGGGAAGAGAAAGCAAACATAGCGATTTATAGTGGCTTGATACGTCAGGCCTACGTCTACTCCCCATGCGATTTATAGTGGCTTAGTACGTCGGGCTTACATCTACTCCCCATGTATCCTCTTCTGGAATTTCTCCACTATTCTTCAAATAGTAATTACACCACTAGCTTCACGGGTGCTAGTGAACATTTACAACAAGTAACCAATCCCGATCACTCCGATTAGTTTTGAATCCGATACCTAGTCACACCTCACCAAATGATTTTATCTCAAAAATCACTCACAAAAAATATCACTCTTTTTACAAAAAATAAGAATAAGGAATATGAAACCCTTTTACAATTTTACTCAAACTCTCAATAGATTTTCTCTCACAAAAAATAATTAATCACTAAAAACACATAATACAATATTTAAGAATACTTTAATATCACATAATTTCTCTTCAACATTTCTCTAATTTTTATCCTAACAGAATACTCCATATATAATAAAAATTTTATCCGTTGAAGAAGAGATACACTCCTCTCGGATCACGAGGAGACAACCACGTGAAAACAAACTGAGCACACAGAGCAGGGCACGTTATAAGCTTTTTCTTTTTTTCTTTTTTTTTTATTGTCGGGCACCGCTTCAACTTTTGGAGCACACATGAGCTGGCAACTTTTTCTTTTGACAGATTGAGTTGAGGCAACAAGCTCAAGGTTTGAATTAATACGCAAAAGTCACTTTCTATGAATAGTAAACACTATTTGTACAGTATTTAACCGGCTAAAAATCAAAAGGTAAATAGTGAAAGTATCATTTACATAGTAACTTTCCTATTAAAAATACATGTAACGCATTAAAATCTCTTTAAATAATATTTATATTATAATTAAAAATATACTCTCATTTTATAAATTTTGAAATTACTGTAGAAATAAATATACGTAACACATTAAAATTTTTTTAAATAATATTTATATTATAATTAAAAATATACTCTCATTTTATAAATTTTGAAATTACTGTAGAAATAATTTTTAGATGCATTTAAATGAAGACAATCAACCACCACGTGGGTATACTAATTTTGTCAATGAATAAATAGTAAATTTATTATTTATTGCACATAAAGTATTATTATTTTAAACCGGTGCAACCAAAATCTATTTTTATATTGAGCTTTGATAGAGACCCTCTCCAATCACCACCCCCACTACTCCACACACACGTGGCGGGTAGTGATTGGAGGAGAAGGGAAAAAAAGAAAAAGAAAAGGAAAAACTAGCCAATCATGTTGAGAGGGGGTCAAAGGGGGTGGGGAAAAATGGGGTCTGGAACATTTTTATTTTATATTTTTGTGTCAAATGATTGTAAAAATTTCTATATTTAAAAATCAAAAATTATCCCATAATATTTTAGATATCATCAAAATCAAACACATGATTAACAGTAGTGTTTTGGTAAATAGATCTGTTAGATTATCACTTGAGCGTATCTGTTGAACATCAATGTCACTATTCTTTTGGAGCTCATGCGTGTAAAAGAATTTTGGTGAAATATGTTTTGTCCTGCCACCTTTGATATAGCCTTCTTTAATCTGTGTGATACATGCAACATTATCTTCATATAATATGGTTGGACTATCTTTTGTTGAAGACAATCAACATCTTTCTTGAATACGGTGGATCATGGATCTAAGCCAAATACATTTTTGTCTTGTTTCATGTATTGCAAGTATTTCTAAGTGATTTCAAAAAGTAGCAATCAAAGTTTGTTTTACTAATCGCCAAGATACAACAATATTTCCATAGGTAAAAACATATCTTGTTTGTAATTTGACTTTATGTGGATCAGAGAGTTATCCAACATCTGTATATTCGATTAACTGAGGCTTTGATTCATTTGAGTAAAATAAACCCATATCAATTGTTCCATGAAGATAACGTAACATTTGTTTCACTCCATTCCAATGTCTTCGGGTTGATACAGATTATATCTTGTTAATAAATTGACAGCGAATGCAATATCAGGCCTGGTACAATTTACAAGATATATGAGAGCACCAATTGCATTGAGATATGGGACTTTAGGACCAAGGAGTTCTTCATTATTTTCTCAAGGTCGAAAAATATCAGGTGATCGAACAACCATAGGAGTACTCAAAGGATGAGCTTTATCCACATAAAAGTTCTTCAATACCTTTTCTGTATATGTTGATTGATGTACAAGAATCCCTTTTTGGCAAGTGTTCGATATGCAGGCTACAAAATTTTGTTTTGCTAAAGTCTTTCATTTCAAATTCGTTCTTTAAATATTCTGCAGTTTTTGTAAGCTCTTCTAGAGTTCGTACAAGATTCAAATCATCAACATATACCGCAACAATTGCAAATTCGGATTCTAATTTCTTAATGAAAATACATGGGCAAATTGGATCATTCACATATCCCTTTTTCAACAGATATACACTGAGGCGATTGTACCATATGCGTCCGAATTGTTTCCATCCATATATAGATCTTTGTAACTTGATTGAATAAACACTTCTAGGTTTTGAATTAGATGCTTCTGGCATTTTAAATCCTTTAGAGACTTTCATATATATATATATATATATATCACTATAAACTTTGAAGGAAAAAAAAATAAAAATGATAACCACATTAATGTCCTACATATATACACATATGAATTCCAATGCTTTGGATAGTGAGATGAAAAAAAAGAAAAAAGAAAAGAAAAGAAAGTGATTGTAATTTATCAGTTATGGTGAAAAAAGAAAAAAAAAATATTGATTTTCCAACTTGAATGATGATTAAAAGAGTATATAGGTGACTTAATTATTTTATTTTCTTTGTATTTTGAGGGGTAGTTTGGGTATTACAATTTTGTTGTAAAAAATAATTTTGATTTCTCATTAAATCTTATCACTTTTTTGGTGAGAAATAAAACTTAAATTTTGTAATATTTATCTTTTTCACTATTTTCCCCCCCTTCATACTATTTCTCATTTCATTAATCATCCAAACAAGTTATGAGAAATCTCATTTTTTCCATTGCTTTTATTTTCTTACCAACCCACTCAATCCAAATGGAGTGTTATATTTGTAAAAAGGACCTTGAACTACAGTAATTGATGAATAAATACAAATTTGTCATATCGTTTTATATAAATTTTCGGTATATATATATATATTTTATGTTTTTATATA